>SZYD01001784.1:0-48996 GCA_009363875.1 Mikania micrantha | reverse complement strand
TTGTGATCTATGATATGGTTTCATGATAATCGGGCATTATAACAGCTCAAAACAAAGATTTAACCGTCAACCTATCAGGTTTTTCATTTCTAACTATTTCTATCCATTATCTAGGCAATAATTAACAACAATAACCATATCTTTACATTAAAAGTCAAGATTTAATCAACCAAAACCAAACTAGAAGGTTAAAATGAATCGTTACCTAACCAAACGGAGTTCTGTGTGCAAAACGATGATCCGGACTTGTAAAAACGTTCCTGGACACGATCCACGTGATCATAAAGCTGAAGAATGAAGATTTGGTGTGTTAAAGTGAGATTTCACGTCCAAAATGACTGAATTCGTCGAATATAAGATCAAATTTTGAGTCTTCTAGATGAAAATTGACTTTTGAAGCCAATCTGCGTAATCCTGACCCAGGCGCATCGCCCCATGGTCTGGGGCGTACCGCGCGGATGGAATTCCAGATTTTTGATCTTATCTTCTTTTTGCGATTCCGGGAGCATACGAACTCCGTTTTGTGCACGGTTTTCGCCTACGTTCACGATTTTTCGAGCTCTTTCCAATGGTTATAATCTCAAGACCTAAAGAGTTCAAAATATGTGACCTCTTATCTATCGCTATATTCATTCAGTGTATCTTGAAATCGGAGCCTCGTTTC
Source organism: Mikania micrantha (assembly GCA_009363875.1). Taxonomy (NCBI): domain Eukaryota; kingdom Viridiplantae; phylum Streptophyta; class Magnoliopsida; order Asterales; family Asteraceae; genus Mikania; species Mikania micrantha. The sequence continues at coordinate 48,332 of SZYD01001784.1, read as the reverse complement.
GCGGTTTCTCTTACACTCATTCTCTTCATTTTCGAGTTATGATTTTTACCCTGAGAATTTTTTTTTGAGTTGTCACGTCTCCTCCCCCTGTTATTGGAATTTCATCCCGAAATTCTGTTTATACTTCCCAAGACTGATGGGTCATCAAACAGTTGGGGGTATTTGAGTTTCATCTGGTCTTCACGTTCCCAGGTAAATTCCGGTCCTCGTCTTGAGTTCCAACGAACCTTAACTATCGGAATACCGCTTTGTTTCAACTGTTTTACTTCCCGATCCATAATTTCCACCGGTTCCTCTATGAAATGTAATTGATCATCGATTTGAATTTCTTCAAACGGTATCACAAGCTTTCATCTGACAAACACTTCTTGAGATTAGATACATGAAATGTGTCATGCACCCCACTAAGTTCTGGTGGTAATTTGAGTTTGTATGCAACGGGTCCCACGGTCCCACTTTGCAATAATTTCAAACGGCCCTATGTATCGAGGGTTCAATTTGCCACGCTTTCCAAATCTTACAACACCTTTCCAAGGGGAAACCTTCAACATAACCCGGTCTCCAACTTGGAAAGACAATAGTTTGCGTCTCACATCAGCATAATTTTTTCTGACGATCTTGTGCGGCTCGCAATCGGTCTCGAATCTTGAAGATTTTATCGGTTGTTTCCTGAATGATTTTTGGACCAGTGAGTTGACTTTCACCAACCTCGGTCCAGCATATAGGTGATCGGCACTTACGACCGTACAACGCTTCAAATGGGGCTGCCTTGATGCTCGTGTGATAACTATTATTGTATGAGAATTCAATCAAAGGCAAGTGTGTATCCCAACTTTCAAAATCAATTACACATGCTCGAAGCATGTCTTCCAAAGTTTGGATATTCCTTTCGCTTTGACCATCCGTTTGAGGATGATATGCTGTACTCATATCCAAACAAGTACCCAATGCATCATGCAGGGATTTCCATATTCGTGAGGTGAATTTGCTGTCTCGATCTGAGATGATAGAAGTCGGAACTCCATGACGAGAAACTACTTCCTTGATGTAAAGTCTCGTAAGTTTGTCCATCTTATCCGTCTCCTTCATAGGTAAGAAATGCGCAGACTTTGTGAGACGATCGACTATTACCCAGATAGTGTCATTGCCGCTAGAAGTTCTGGGTAGTTTCGTGACAAAGTCCATTGTAATCTGATCCACTTCCATTTGTGGAATCTCTGGTTGCTGCAACAATCCTGATGGTTTTTGATACTCGGCCTTAACCCTAGCACATGTTAGACATTTGCTAACGTAAAGAGCGATGTCAGCTTTCATGTTAGGCCACCATATCTCCTTGAGGTCTTGATACATTTTATCGGATCCAGGGTGTACAGAATATCGTGACTTATGAGCTTCATCATCCACTAAGCTCCTTAGGTTCCCAAAAATTGGTACCCAGACTCTATTTGCAAAGTATCGAGTTCCGTCAGTTTTGACCTCAAATTTCTTATCCAGCCTCGCAACGATTCATTTTGCAAGTTTTCTTCTCTTAAGAGCTTCAATTTGGGCATTTCGAATTTGAGCAGTAAGGCTTGTTTGAATAATCATTCCCAAAGCTCGCACTCGTAACGTCTTGGTTCGTTCTTTCCTGCTCCGCGCATCTGCGACAACGTTTGCTTTGCCAGGATGATAGCGAATGCTGCAATCATAATCATTGAGTAACTCAATCCAGCGACGTTGTCTCATATTCAAGTCTTTTTGATCAAAAATATGCCGGAGACTTTTATGGTCAGTGTAAATAGTACACTTTGTACCATAAAAGGTAGTGTCTCCAGATTTTGAGTGCGAACACTACATCTCCTAGTTCCAAATCATGCGTAGTGTAGTTCTTCTCATGTGTTTTGAGTTGCCGGGATGCGTATGCAATAACTTTGTCTTTTTGCATCAATACACAACCCAATCCTTGATGTGATGCATCACAGTACACTACGAAATCATCTATTCCTTCAGGTAGTGATAAAATAGGTGCACTGCATAGTTTTTGCTTTAACAATTGTAATGATGCTTCTTGTTGGTTGCTCCCATTCAAATTTCTTATTCTTTTGCGTCAATGTAGTCAATGGTAAAGCTATCTTGGAGAAACCTTCAATAAATCTTCTATAATATCCTGATAAACCGAGAAATTGACGTACTTCCGTCGGGGTCTTGGGTGCATTCCAATTCTTGATAGCCTCAATCTTGGCAGGATCAACATGTATTCCCTTTTGATTTATTACATGCCCAAGGAATTGTACTTCTCTCATCCAAAATTCACATTTGGAAAACTTGGCATACAGCTTTTCGTTCCTTAGTAACTCCAAATAAGTCTGAGGTGTCGCTCATGATCTTCTTTGGTCTTGGAATAAATAAGTATATCGTCAATGAACACAATGACTAATTTATCCAAGTACGGTCTACAGACCCTATTCATAAGGTCCATAAAAACTGCCGGGCATTCGTCAATCCGAACGGCATAACCAAAACTCATAATGGCCATACCGGGTTCTAAAGGCAGTGATTGGAACATCTTCTTCCTTGACTCTTAGCTGGTGATATCCTGAACGCAGATCGATCTTTGAATAGAAACTGGAACCTTGCAACTGATCAAATAGATCATCTATCCTTGGTAACGGATATCGATTCTTGATTGTCAGCTTGTTCAACTCTCGGTAATCGATGCACATTCTAAAGGTTCCATCTTTCTTCTTAACGAACAAAACAAGTGCTCCCCATGGTGAGAAGCTTGGCCTGATGAAACCTTTGTCCAACAACTCTTGTAGTTGGTTAGATAACTCTTGCATCTCCGATGGGGCTAGTCTGTACGGCGATCGAGCTATTGGTGCTGCACCAGGCACCAAATCAATTCGAAATTCGACTTGCCTGTTAGGTGGTAATCCAGGCAGATCTTCTGGGAATACCTCTGGATACTCTCGTACAATCGGTGTATCTTCTAGTCGTTTATCTTTTGACTTCCTTTACATGACATGCGCTAGTATTGCTTGACATCCCTTTCGTAAGTACTTGTGGGCTTTCATACAGGTGATGATTTGTAACGCCTTACCGCTCTTTTCACCATGAATCGAGAGAGTTTCTCCACTCGGGAGTGGAATGCGGACTACCTTTTGACATCATACAATTTCTGCTTGGTTTTTGGACAACAAGTCCATGCCAACAACCACATCGAAACTTCCTAGTTTCACTGATAAAAGGTCTATATCAAAAACATAGTCCCCTAGTTGTAACGTGCACCCCTGAATTAGCTCACTAGTTTCAATCAATTTTCCATTGGCTAATTCTATCGTGTATCTATCATGTAATGCAGTTGGATTAGCTCCAATTAATGTGCTAAATTCAGTTAACATAAAGCTCTTATCTGCCCCATTATCAAATAGAACAGAAGCATAATGATTATTGGCAAAGAACGTACCCGTCACGAGGTTTGGATCTCGTTTGGCATCTCCAGCTGCAATAACAAAGGCCCTACCTCGAGCATTGTTGCCACCGATTGATTCGTTGACTTTGGGAATTCCTACTACTATCGATCCTACTACTACTCTCGCAACAACTCCTATTATCCCTGTTACTATCGCTCACCGATGTAGGTACAGAGGCTCGACAAATTCTCGCTATATGTCCACGTCCTCCACATCTGTGACACCTAAAGGGCCTACATTCACCCTCATGATGGTACTCACATTTTTCACATTTGGGAAGTTTTCCCCCGTAAGGTTTCTTATCAGTTGTCATAATGGTGTTGAATCTAACGTGAGTCGGTTTCTTTTGTGGTTGATTTGGTGGGTTACTATTCCATTTTCGTTTGTTACCAATGTTTTGCTTTTCTTCATGTGCCTTCGTCCCCAAGGTTTCACGACGAACCGCCTAATCAATAAGGCGATGAGCCAACCGGATTGCACTCTGAATGGTATCTGGCTTAGAAGAAGTCACCATATCTTCAATATTGGGAGGAAGCCCTTTCAGATACTGCTCTATTCGCTTGTATTCAGGAGTGACCATCGTTGGACAAAGTTGTGCTAGCTCATGAAATCTAGTAGTATAACTGGCAATGTTATTTCCTTGCACTTTCAGGTTGTAAAATTCTTCTTCCATTTTCTGGATCTCACTTCGTGGACAATATTCATCCATCATCATTTGCTTCAGTGTTAACCATGGAATCTGATAGGCTTCATCAATGCCTAAACCTTGAACATGGTTGTTCCACCATGTAAGTGCTGCTCCATTCAGAGTACAAGTGGAATACTTGACTCAACATTCCTCAGGGCAATTACTAACACGAAATACCGTTTCCATCTTTTCGCCCCATCGAATCAGTGCGATAGCTCCATCTGTTCCATTAAAGCTAAGAGGCTGGAAGTTCAAGAAATCCTTGTAAGAACATGCCTTTGGTGCAGATCCCATGGTTCCAGCAGACGCACTACCTCTTGCAGCACCATTTCCACCCACAGCTCCATTGCCACCTCCTGTATTGTTTCCAGTAGCACCAGATCCTCCCTCTACTGTATGTTGGTGATTTCTGTAGGTGGCCATAGCATCAGCCACTCGTATATTTATAAGTTGGTCCATCTCTGCAGAGATAGCTGGTTGCTCAGTTTTAGGATTTCCATGCGGGTTTTCTTGTGGATTCCCTTGTGGATTTCCCTGCGGATTTCGCCTCGGTCGTCCTCTCGGCATGTTTCTGAACATGCAACAAATATGTTTCGTGTTAGAGTCATGTGGCTATAGATTAGGTCTTAGTCATGCAACCTAATTCGCTATAAACCAATGGCTCTGATACCAATCTGTCACACCCTGGTCGTTGCGGAAGCGTACGGTGTGACGTCAAAGTTTCACAGCCATGATTTACAACAAAAGACATACATGTTTCTACATTACAGATCGATATTACAACTACATTAGACACAAGTCAAATGTATCAACAGTTTTATCAAAGTTTCACGCATACGTATAATGCTAATACACAAATTTACTATGCAATATATCACACTATTGAATCTATCTCTCATAGCTCTGCTATATGCCTCCCAATAATTAGCTCCCAGCTCCACCCCCTGTATCACTACACCCCCTGTATCATTTGGTATATGAGAAAACATGGTTTTAAACAATCAGCACATTGCTGGTGAGTTCACAAGTTTATCTGTTAAAGAAAACTTTCAAAATGTAAACAATGTATCCAAATCAGTCAAATGTTTTCATTTCTAAAGAGTTCAAAAATATTAATATTCCAAACGGGGTGTAAAACATTGGTATCCAGTGCGAACATTGTTCCTTGCAACAATGTCGTGTCCTGTATCAGACCAAAAGTCCAATTATAACTCCAGGGCTCCCATAACCGAGCTGACGTGTTCATGCCCCTTTTTCCAATGTCCTTGTCGCAAGACATTGTGTGTTCTAGACTTATTGAGCGCCCGCTCGACATCCATTCGTGGTCTTAGCTACGAACCACGGGCGAGGATTGTCAATCACAAATAGATCTATTCTCAATAATCACGCCCCCCACGGTTAACGGTAACAGAATAGGGGACTTAGCGACAAATGTGTAACATGAGAAATAACGACAAATTTGGTCATGTGTTCCCCCACTGTCACGTGTTTCAACCAAATGCTTTACAAACGCTTTCGTTTTCATGTCTCATAAAATGGTTCAAAAGTATTTCAGTGTATCATCTGATACAAACAGGTTTTCGTGTTTCACAAAATATAGGGAAAGCGTTTCAGAGTGGTGTCATGTATCACACAATGCATCAAACGTGTTCAGTGTTCCACCAGATCAAATCAGGTATCATGTTCCACAAAATGTATCAACACGTTTCAAAGTTTCACCTGATCAAATCAGGTACCATGTTTCACAAAATGTATCAAAAATGTTTCAGAAAATGTTCCAGAGCTCCACTTCCTCAAATCATGTTTCATGTTTCACAAAATGTTTCAAAACTGTTCTCAAAGCTTCAGAATAAACAAGATGTTTCAAATGCATTTTTATGTTTTCTCATTCCCCGAGTTCAAAAGCCAAAATACAGAAAAGGGGATTCATGAACTCACCTGAATTGATTCAACCAATAACAATGCGCAACGTGTGAACCACTAGTTCTTGAACTCTAAACATGTATATCATTAGAGTTCTATGAGTTACTTAAGCTTAATCTGACTCTCAGAATTATCCTTTGTTCAACACCTCATCACGTGTGTTCACCGAGAACCTATGATGATTTAAGTTCTTATTAAAAGTTTCATGACTTGTTGGTGTAATCAGGACATTCCCAGATTAACCAAATTAGTATTGTTGTTGATTACATCACTAAAGCAATTTCTCAATGAATTCCAGGTTTAGAAATAGTTAATCCTTGTCATTGATCATTCCAAAGAATGACCAGAACCATCACAACCATTTTTATAATTACATGATTAAAACCATTGTGATCATATGGTTTCATGATAATCGGGCATTATAACGGCTCAAAACAAAGATTTAACCGTCAACCTGTCAGGTTTTTCATTTCTAACTATTTCTATCCATTATCTAGGCAATAATTAACAACAATAACCATATCTTTACGTTAAAATTCAAGATTTAATCAACCAAAACCAAACTAGAAGGTTAAAATGAATCGTTACCTAACCAAACGGAGTTCTGTGTGCAAAACGATGATCCGGACTTGTAAAAACGTTCATGGACACGATCCACGCGATCATAAAGCTGAAGAATGAAGATTTGGTGTGTTAAAGTGAACTTTCACGTCCAAAATGACTGAATTCGTCGAATATAAGATCAAATTTTGAGTCTTCTAGATGAAAATTGACTTTTGAAGCCAATCTGCGTAATCCTGACCCCAGGCGCATCGCCCCACGGTCTGGGGCGTACCGCGCGGATGGAAATTTCAGATTTTTGATCTTATCTTCTTTTTGCGATTCCGGGAGCATACGAACTCCGTTTTGCGCACGGTTTTTGCCTATGTTCACGATTTTTCCAGCTCTTTCTAATGGTTATAATCTCAAGACCTAAAGAGTTCAAAATATTTGACCTCTTATCTATCGCTATATTCGATTCAGTGTATCTTGAAATCGGAGCCTCGTTTTGCGGTTTCGCTTACACTCATTCTCTTCATTTTCGAGTTATGATTTTTACCCTGAGAATTTTTTTTTTTTTGACTTGTCACAGTTCCATTGTTAACCCTTCCTTATAACGTAAACCGCTTAACCCTAGCGTTTTTTGCCCGAATCTTAGTTTTTTTTTTCATGGTTTTTATTATACATAAATAGGGGGTTTCTTTTTTGGGTTTTTGCTAATTCATCACCATTTAGAAGTTATAGTAAGTGTAAGTTACTTACAGTTACTTACAATCCTATCTGATGTAAGTAAATGTAAGTAAGTGTAAGTCACTTACACTTACTATAACTTCTAAACGGTGATGAATTAGCAAAAACACAAAAAAGAAACCCCCTATTTATGTATAATAAAAACTATGAAAAAAAACTAGGATTCGGGCAAAAAACGCTAGGGTTAAGCGGTTAACGCTATAAGGAAGGTTAACATTTGATCATTCCCCTCTAAATATATATTTATATATATATATATATAAATATAATAAACGAATAACAATTTTGCCACTTGTCATCTTTTTACATGAGTATTGTCATTTGTCAATTCTTTATCATTTCACTTAATTATCTCTTTTATTAAATAACTATATTCTATCATTTATTAAAAAAATATTTATCTTATTTAATAATTATAATAGTAATAACCAATATATTATTTATCTTTTTATTATAAAACACACTTAAAATTTTTTTAGAAAATACGGAATTTTCTAAAATATAATTTTTTTAAAATAAGAAATATTTTATTTAAACAAAAAATTATGTAAAAAACAAGTTATTTTAAAAATGGTATTTTTAAAATAAAATATACTATAAACCGGCATTTTAAACAATGAGATTTTTATAAGAATCGACATTTTCTAAAAATATTTAAAAACTGAAGTAGTAAAAATGATAGAGAAAATTGCACTTCTGCTTCATTATGTTTAACGTTATTTTTAAATTGGATCGTTTAACTTTAATAATTAATGTTAATAATTTCAAAGATATCAATTGTTATACATTGAAGGGTCATATATCATTTGTATAGTAACTAAGTTTTTAATTATTTTTTATTACTTTAAATATTTATTAATATGTAAATTTATCATTTTATATAAAAATATCGTTTTATAATAGCAAAATTTTCATTACTAAATATTTAATAGTTTATATTAAATCCATGTAATACGCAAGTTAATAACTAGTATATATATACATTACTTCTCACAAATGTAATTTTCAAAATTAAATCCCCGTTGCTGTTGCCCGAAGTCTCCAACCCTTAAAGTTGTCTTCAACATTCCAGATTCTCCCTAATCGACGGTCTGCTTGGTAACTAGTATATATATACCTTACTTCTCACAATTTAATTTTCAAAATTAAATCTCCGTTGCAATCGCCCGAAGTCTCCAACCCTTAAAGTTGTCTTCAACATTCCAGATTCTATCTAATCGCCGGTCGGCTTAATAACTAGTATATATATACCTTAATTCTCACAATTTAATTTTCAAAATTAAATCCTCGTTGCCATCGCCCGAAGTCTCCAACCCTTAAAGTTGTCTTCAACATTCCAGATTCTCCCTAATCGCTGGTCTGCCGATCCTCCCAATCGTCTTCGCTTCCACCACTTGTCTTCCCCTCCGCTCCGCCGCTCGTCTTCCCTCTCCCCGTCGCTCGTCTTCTTCCTCATTCCGCTCCGCCGCTCCCCATTTTCGGTATGTTTTCATGGCTGATATAAATTTATATTTATGCTGATTGGAACAAGGCTGACACTCATCTTTGATCAGGGAGTTTGTTTTTGTGGAGATTAGAGTAAGATGGTTCATGGGTGTAATATGGTTTAAGGTATACTTAGAAAAGAAGAAATAACAAGCTATTCAATGATAACCCACAATCATCAGGAAAGAACAAAAAGCAACGGCTGTAATTTTTTATTCAATAGTAAAATCAATGACATATTTACATGTGACATATAGAGAAAAGAACACAGATTTAGTATGAAGCAATTGGTATATTTTTTTTATTTTTAACTTTATGTATTATCTAGCAACTTGCTGGCAAATCTTTGAAATACAATTATGCACACTATTTAAAAAATGTTTATATTAATACATAATGTAATATTATTTAAAAAATTTAAGGTAATAATAACAATTTCCACCCCCTAATAAAGTAATTATTAGATGATTCAAATCCCCTATGGAGATAATTAAAGGGAATTAAAATTACGAGAAAGTAAAAGAAACTGAAGAGTCGAAACAGAATATATATCGATCAGAAGAATTATTCTACGAATGCAAGTTTCTTAGGTCGTAATCTTTGATTTTGAAATACATATTAATCAAGTTAGATCGAAAGCTAAGGTTGATGATCAACGGTATGTATTATTTGTTTAAATACTTGTAAAGATATTTTTGACTTGTGTTCAATTATATGTCTTGTTCTTCTGCAGGTAGGCCGACATGTTCATTTCGAGAAGAAAACGTGAACCAGCACACTATATGCTCAAGATCGAGTCCTTTTCCATTCTTTACGAAGCTAAAAAGTCCAAGATTGAATCTGATGTTTTTGATGCCAGTGGTCATAAATGGTCACCTTTCTGTTTTAAACCCTAATTTTCAGCACTGAAATTAAATGAAGCTTATATATCTGACTCTTTAACATCGTTAATTTCATGATTGATCAGGAGACTAGATATACATCCAAACAAGGGCGATCACATTTCTCTGCATGTGGTAATTTGTGACACTGGGAGTGACTCAAAAGGATGGGATGTCTGTGTTGATGTTAGTTTCTTTGTTTATGATCATATACAGAACAACTATGTAACCTTTCAAGGTAAGTGCTTTCTTTTTTAATGCACGCATGGATATTTTCTGAATGTACCTATTTGTAGATGTGAATGGGCACAGGACAAGGTTTAATGAGAAGACGACAGCATGGGTTTTGATAAACTAATATCGACGGAGTCATTTATGGAAAGTAAAAATGGGTACCTTTTCAATGATTCATGTGTCTTTGGAGTTGAGATTATTGAAGTTCCCCAGTTTACACGACTAGATCGGTGCCTGTTGATGACAAAGCCTCTACCAACTATGAATACTTTCACTTGGACCATTAAAAATTTTTCAACTTTAACAGAGGAGGCCTTGTTTTCAGATGCTTTCAAAATTGGCAAAGTCAAGTGGTACAATTATCGTAATCTATAATGATTTCATTTGGATGTTTTTTTTTATTCTCTTTAATCAATAAAGCATTAGATTTTCAAGGTTCTAATTAATGTATTTTGACTCTAGGAACTTATCACTATTTTCCAAAGGATACGGTTTAGGTATAGGTACACATTTGTCAATCTTTTTAGGAGTACATGATGCCATGTCGCTTCCAAATGGATGGAAAGTTTTTGCAGACTTCAAAATTCGGATTAAAAGTCCGTTTACTGAAAGCGATATAGTGCAAGGTAATTTACATATTTGCAAAAGTACTCATTATTATGAGCTAAAAAAAGTGTTTAGCTCCTTTTTTTATGTGTACAATCGATGCATAAATTGTTACATGTTAACCATTTGAGACCACTTTCTATGTATTCCCTTGTGGTGCTTGGCCATGGATGCACTATGTTTCACAGTTGTGATCCACATCTTCGTTGGGCGTGTTTGTTAACGCACTTCAATGTGTATTTGAGTGTCGTTTTTGGATGTTTTATTATTAGGTGTTGATTAATTTTCTGGTCTGTTCTTTGTGTATTGAGATTTGTTAGATTTTTACTGTCCCAATGAGTACGAGATATGGTGCCTCTTTGGCTCTAAAGTCTCTCAAGTGGTCGGTTTGTTATCTTGGAATGTGGTTCTCTTGGGTCTTTGATTTATGGGTCAATTACATATATCTCCTTCCTAAAACCATTTATTACATATTTACCCAATCATAAAAGTAAATTACATATTTCTCCTTTATAAACCAAATATATTACATATTTATCCATTTCATTAAAAAACAAATTATGTATTTCCTATTTTACCCTTAATAAACTAACCATAAAGAACTTACGTATTTCTCCTTACTAAGGGACAATTTTGGAACATGGGGATATTTATAATTTTAGTTTAACATTGGGGATATATGTAATCTTGATGTTTAATAAGGGAATATATGATATTATCTCTTGATTTAATAACAGTTTTAATGAACTTGATTTTTTCTTGTGACTAGAAAAAAGTAGAAGTTTAGCTTTTTTAAATACAAAAACACGGCTTGAATTCTTCAAAATTCATATTTTGATTTTTTATTATTGTTTTGTACTTGCTATTGACGATTTGTATTTTTAATGAATTTTGCACTTTATGCTTTACAGGACTCAATATTTGGTTTTGCAACTCGGATAACAAGGGCTTTCAAACTTTTATGTTGTTGAGTGAACTCATTAACGGGAAAAATGGCTTCTTGTTGAATGATAGTCTTAGTGTTGAAGTAGAGTTTTTAGGGATTGGAAAGCTTAGAAATTTCATTTGAAACATGTTTCTTGTATTTTTTTTTATTTATTTTAAGATGATATGGTATTAATATGTTATTGTAGTTTGCGTAAAATTTATTAATTAAACAGTTGGTCGCTATAAGGTTATGTGTAATGGTTGCAAATTAATTATGGTTTGCATTTTATGGTTGACTTTGTTTCTTTGGCTTTTGTAATATTTGAAGATATGCATATCTTCTTGATTGTTTGCATTTTTATTTTTTTTCAACGGCGAAGGTCTCAATCGTGTGAACCCACTGTTTCCAGGTTATGTCACCAAGGTCTAGTTACCTAGACCTCCATTAGCCACCACAACCACCCTAGGAGGAAACCCCACTGGAAAACCCCCTACCCCCTCAGACCCCTTTTTCGTTGCGGGATGGATTTGAACCCAATACCTCCCATTCAGAAGAATATTGGGGTACCGTTGAGGCAATGCCTCATTGGTTTGTTTGTATTTAAACTTCCGTTTGTAGGTTTTCGGAAGTACGCAACTTTTTTTGAACGATAAAGGTATCAATCGCGTGAACCCACAGTTTCCAGGCCATGTCACCAAGGTCTAGTTACGTGGACCTCCCATGAGCCACCACAACCACCACAGAAGGAAACCCCACTAGGAAAACCTCCTAATCCCCCTCAGACCCTTTTTCACGGCAGGATGGATTTGAACCCAAGACCTCCCATTTGAAAGAATCTTAGGTACCATTGAGGCAATGCCTCATTGGTAGAAGTACGCAATTGAAGTTTTAAGTTTTCCTCTCTTCTAATCTTGATTTTTATGGAGAATGCGATTTGTCTCGACTCTCAAATAGAATCGAATCATAAATCATAAAAAAAAGTGTAAATCAATTAGTCTGTGAATGACCAAATCAGACGAGTTGAGTTTTCAGCCATTAGCCCCGATTGGGTTAACGCAAACGTTGGCTTTGTTTTAATGTTTGAATGACCGAATGAGACGATTATATTGCCGTATGTACATAAATACTTGGATCTCATTGCTATGTTTAAAGAATTCTTTTGGGTTTGGGCTATGATGATATGTTAGAGCAGCCTGACTCTTTATGTTCGATATGCTTATTTCAAGAAGAAACTGGAAATCATGTGGTCTTTGTATACAAGATTGGCTTAAGCTTTTTGGTTCACCAATTCGAATAGGAAAAATGAGTCGTTTTCTTAGATAATATAAAAATCATGGAGTTAAAAAAATTAGCGATTACCAAGTACAGTCAATATGAACCTTCAAAAGGTAAAGATTTTAGACAGTTGACGGAGTGATGACTATCTCCTAAGTCCTATTGGTTACAAGCTACCTCTAATGCTCACAATAAATATGAATGAACAAAAAACAATAAATCTGAATGAACAGACAACGGTGAAGAGGAATTGAAGAACAAATAAACAAATTTACTCAGTATATTCTAATATTTGAGCTGGGTTCTTAGGGGAAAGAATGAAAATAAACCTTACTCTTATCTCAATTGAGATAGAGAGCCTGCTTCGAATGAGTTCTTGACTAAGACTGAAAAGTGAGAAGTGGAGGGGTGGCCAAATTCTCGGTTCGACTCCTCGACTAGCTGTCCATCTTTCAAAGCTCCATATTCTAACATCTAGAAAGATGAAAACCATAACAATATCACCCTCCTCCTCCTTGAACTGAAAACAGCCTCTCATGGCATCTTAGTGAAGCTCAAGTGCGCCTCAAGCATAGGGTAGCAATCAAGTTCAAGAAAGCATTCCAAAATCCAAAATCTTGAGTTTTCAAGCGAAATTATCAATTCAGTAAGTTCTAATTCTTATATTTGGTTGATTTTACTTCATATAACATTTGTAAGAGTAAGCAAGCTCAGTTCCATGGTCAAAAACATCAAAACATTGAAAATTAATAAAAGGGCTAAATTGGAGTAAATTGCACTTTTGGTCCTTTATGTTTACACAAAATTTCAGAGATAGTCCTTAAAGTTTCAAAGTGTCAAAATCAGTCCTTTAAGTTTTCAAATGTTGCAAACTCGGTCCTTTCTCCGTTAATGCCGTTAAGTACTAACAGAATAAAGGACCATATATGAAAATTTATGTAAACATAAAGGACCAAAAGTGATGATTTTTTTTGACATTTATGCCCCTATTCTGTTAATACTTAACGGCGTTAACGGAGAAAGGACCGAGTTTGCAACATTTGAAAACTTAAAGGACTGATTTTGACACTTTGAAACTTTAAGGACTATCTCTGAAATTTTGTGTAAACATAAAGAACCAAAAGTGCAATTTACTCTAATTTGTCCAAAACGGGTATTTTTCGGAATGTGTCAAAAATAGGATTTTTCCTTACAAAGTTGTATAAATATGTCAAATATGAGGATTTGGAGCTTGGGGTACGATAAAAGTATCTAGTAACTTGCCGGTAAATCTTTGAAATAAAATTACGCACACTGTTATAAAATGTTTATATTAAACATACCAGATAATAAAATTAATTTACACATGTTTAATTTAAAATATTAAATTGTTAATAATAAAAGTTTAAAAAATTTATGAAACGATATTTTAAGATAAAATAATTAATTTACATATTGATGAATACTTCATGTAATAAAATTACAATAAAAAACTTTAATTGCTCTATAAATGATATGTGATATTTTTGATTTGTAACAATTATTATCTTTTAACTAATTGATGATAAAGTTTCAATTTTTAATTTATCAAAGACTATCTTTTATAAATCAAAAAGGTAAAAAACATAATTTATGTAATTATTTAATTTTAAAGACTCAATTTAAATATAATGTTAAATATAAGGACTAAAAGTGTAACGTTTTCTATCATTTTTTATTTTGGTTTTTAAAATAAATTTAAAAAACGTCATTGGTTTGTAAAAATCTTATTGTTTAAAACATTGATTTATAGTTTATTATATTTTTTTATAAAAAAATCATTGTTAAAGAATTTTTTTTAACTTTGATTATCTAGAAAATAAAATATTATTATTTAAAAAAATAAAAGATAAATAATATTATTAGTTTTTAATATTATAATTATTTAATAAAAAAGAGAATGCAAAAGAGAGAAATAAATAAATTTAATAAAAAGTTAACATATGACAAAAGTGGTGTAATAAAATGACAAGTGACAAAATATATATTTGTTTATTAGTATAGTAAGATAAGATAAGATAATGTAATTTTTATTTAGAAGAAGTAAGGTACTAACAATTTCTACCCCATAATAATGTAACTATTAGACAATTCAAATTCCAATATTGAGGTAATTAAAGGGACTTTAGTTAGTTACTACGTAAAAGAAGCTGAAGAGTCGAAGAAGAATATATATAAGAAGAATCATTATAAGATATGCAAATTTCTTTTACATTGAAATACATATTAATCAATTAGGGGCAGATCGAAAGCTAAGGTTGCTGATCAAGTGTATATATATTGTTTGTTTAAATACATCTATATAAACATATTTTTGACTTGTATTTGGTTATATATCTTGTTCTTCCACAGACTGGAATGTTCATTTCGAGGTACTTAAGCCCCCGGTTAACCCTAGTCGGGTGAATCACTTGGGAACGAAAAATTGGAGTATCTAGGAGCATTTTGGAGCATTCTTAAGCATCCAAACATCAATCCAATCCTAGGAATCAAGATATAATCATGCAATTCATCAAGAACATTGAAGATTCAACCACGGGAATGTCCGGCTAAGCACTTCGTGATCGTCTCCGGATGGATAGTTAGGTTTGATAGCTAGGGTTTCTTTTGAATTGTTAAACATTGGTATTGGATTAGTTTTTCATTGATTTACTTTTCTAGTATTGCTTAGTTGTGAAACCATAACGATTTGTAGTTACTTTGCAATTCCAATTTCAAGTTTGTTACTTTTTACTCATTCATGGTTTGAGTGGATTGGTAATTGCTGGAATTGGGTGTTCAAAGCTCTAATAATCATTGGTTTTGTGAAATCAATAATCAACCAAATCAACAACATCGGTCTAGCTATCGGTTGTCAATAAGGTCATTAATTGGTTTTCAAATCATAGGTGTGGATCAATTCAAGCATAAGCTATGTCTATGTGGTTTCCAATTGACAATTCAAAGTATACCTAGTTATTTGATTAACTTGAAATCTGGAGTGATCACATTTTTAATTATTGTTTACAAATATTTTGATTAATTGTTTTAAGTTTTAGAAGTTTATTATTGTTTTCAAATCACAAACTCAACCATTCAAAGTTAATTTTTATTGCAATTAGTTAAGTGACTTGTGTTTGAAAGTAGTTTCCACTTGACTTCTCGTGAATCGATACCCGACTTCCCTATCTAATTGGGTAGTAGGACTTGAGTTTAAAACTCTTATTTTTGATTGTTACTTTGACATCGATCAAATTTTGGCACCGTTGCCACGGAGTCGTGCGAAAATTTCTTTCAACTACATTTTATTTTATTTATTTTTCAGATTTACATGGGTTGTGTTAGTGTGCAGGTAACTTCAGGTTTGCATGCATACTAGGTATTCTAGTAGATCTTTACCACTAATTTTGATCCACAAATTGAACGCACCGCTCATAGGAATCGAGTATTCCACCGGACAGAGCTTGCATCTCTAAGCATTCAACAACATTTGATAATGGAATTCCCACTTAATGATCCGTTACCTAAACCACCAAGGTTTGAGAATTTTTCAAAATCCACAAGGTAACCCAAATCCACCACCACCAACTGCTGAACCCAATTTCAGCATGTACCTCCTCCTGACCACCCTCCTAATGATGACCATCATACCAACACTACTGAGGAGAGACATACTTTTAGAGGAGGTAGTCACCATGGTACAATAGGGAGTGGTGAGAATTAACAACGTTAATGATTGGGATGATGGTTTGAACGGAGGTGATTACAATAAGTTGGTCCTTTATTATTTGACCCCGAACTTTTTGTTTGCGTTTCTAATATTAGGATACGTTTGTGTTCTTGAACATGTGTGCTCATTGTTAAAATAAGTCACGTGAAACGCACACATGTCCTTGTAACTAGAGGCTCTTAAAACCCAGTTACAATCTTCGAAATAACATACCATAACAAATCTTTGTGGTGATAACTTTTGAACTTTAAATTCAAAACATTCGTTCAGTGCCATCATTGAAATTTCTAATTTTAGTTCTTCTTTATCTTTGAAAACTTTATTTATAATTGGATGTGAAGATGAAGACGGTTTAGAAAATTTCGACTTGTAAAGTTCGGGTTAAATTTCTGGTATGAAATCATCTTTTAAAACATATTGATTATTTAAATCAGAGCTAAATTGAGGTTGTTGACTAAAATCAGTAAAATTGTCAACACCTAACACCAATATATAAATCAGGAACTACAAAAAATTTTTTTGAGTTAGAACCATATGATGAGATTTTTCTATCATGAAACTGATCAACTCTAACATCATTAACGACATATAAATAACATATTTCACTCGGATTTTTTATACTATTTAAAAAAAACAGATATATCGTTATCATCACATATATCAACAGGATATATGTATGCTGAAAATTTATACGATATTCGAGTTATATCTCGAATACCAAAACAAACAGAAATTAAATCAAGTAGTTCTTGATAACTAATTTTATAACGAAGACATACAACACGTCGCAAACAATCAATAGGAAGATAATCGTATCTACCTTCTTTAACCTCACAATTTCCACCAATACAGAAAACAACTGTAAATTCCATAATTAATTGTTTAAACTAATTCTAGAAAATGAGTAAACTTACGCAAAATATATATACCCCTATTTATGATCGTACGCCTATTAAAAAAGTAGTTTTAAAAAAATTCCAGCAAAGCATTAAATGGGCGACGCCTGTTTGATACAGGCGGGTGCCCATTGGATTCACCTGTCCCCAAAAAAATTCGAAAAAAATAAAAAATTACCGCCAGGCGGGCGCCTAGGTGGTTTTTGAGGACATAAATTGGACGCCCGTTTGGTAGGATCGGGCGCCTGTATAGGTGGTTCGGGCGCCTGTGAGATGACAATTTTTTTTCTTAACGGGCGGCCGCCCGTGACATGCGTGTCAGGATGGGCCAGACGCCCGTGACAATTTATTTTATATACGGGCGTTCGTCAGAATTAACGGGCGTGGGCGCCCGTATAAGCCACATGGCGCGTTTTCATTGGTTCTGAAACGGGCGGCCGCCTGCTAACCCTTGGTCAGATCAGGAACAAAGTGAGTATTTTGGGAATTTTCCCATTATCTAGCGTCTATATACATATGGTTTTCGGGATCTAGCGTAAGTAATAAAAAAGGACCTCTATAAACTTAATAACTTATTATAAAAGTTGAATAATACAACAATAATTGTAATAAAAAAATATATAAGAAGATGATTCAAATGTTAGTAAATCAAATGTGATCATTATAAATAAAAGATGATATAGTTTTTTGTTGGCTTTAAATTTAAATGAGCTGATAGCAATTAGTGTCACAACCCGAGCCGGCTGGCTGATCGACTTTCCCGTCGGGCGGAATAGTCTCGAGGCGTGATATCGTGGGATAATCAAATGATCAGATTGTTTACAATGCACATGATTTATAATGAGAAATGCTAAATGACATAGATATAGAATTACAAAGTTAAATTACATTGTCATGTTCATAATTTAACTAAGTAAATCTACTTAAAAGAATCATAAAGTTGATATCTTGTATCTGCATAAGATTTACAAAAATGATTCACAAAATGTATTATCAAAAGTTAATGCACGACACAAAAGTAGCTAGGTCTTCTACATAAGTCCACTAGCTAAAGCCTCCTTATTGCTGTTGACCTAAACGTGTTCGTCACCTAAGAAAACATGCATTTAAACAAAGTCAACACTAGGTTGGTGAGTTCATAAGTTTTGTAATTTAAAACTATTTTTTTGATATTTCACAAAATATCTTGTCACACACAAGTCCTACTCAGTCTCATTTGGCATTATCTCATCCCATGGTCCTCTCTATAGTTACACCTACAGATAGGATATCGTCCAGCTAAGCATGTTTATATATAGGGCATACGTATCACGAATGAAGTCGCCAGCCCACCACACACTTAACTGAACGTTATACTACCTGTATTGAAGCTATAGATACCCATTTCATCTCATCTCGGCTCATTCACAGTTGGTTTTCCCCATAAGATAAGTCATTACCCCATAACGGTATTAACATCGCATAATAGGTTTTCATGAGTTCAAATCTCCACAGTTATAAATGGTGGATTACCACAGTTATTAATGGTGGTATACTCATTAGATTGGAACTTACTATTACTGACATCTGAATAAGAGGTGAGAGTAAGTGTGACACGTAGTTATATCCCAATAGGTGATCAAAATTGAAATGAACACATTGTAGCCACCACAAAGGCAACCACAATTGTCACACCCCTACCTCTCGTCACCTGAGATGATGTCACTGAAATGGTCACGGAAGCATAGTGGTGATGTCTCAGAGATAAGGGGGTGACTTACTTGAACCGATATCACAGCACACAGATTAACTTAGAATAAATACATCACAAGGGTTTCGTAATTACAACAACAGTACAGCTAAGTTAATTACACAATCTGTTTTATTTAATTACAAATGTGAAAAGTGCATCCTCACCCTGTCGTCACTGTTGTCCTACAAAAATGTTAAGTTTAAAACATCAACACAAAGCTGGTGAGTTCGACAATTTAGTTACAACAATATGATATGATATACATGTTCTCAAAAAGTTCAGTTCCGGATAACCATGGACTCGTATCTAGTTCCTTTCGGACAGTTTACGTTTTACGAAGATACTACCCATCAGTAAATATCTTAATGCCTCATTTTCTTAACGTCTATTACTTAACATTAAGAAAGTGTTTCGGAAACAGGTACCAAACATTCACACCAGCGGAGGAGCAACCCTCCCAGCGAATGGGTTGTCAGCCAATAGTACAATCAATGATTCCTGTTCGGCCCCACATGGGTTCACTAGATACAGTTCAAGAGATGAGGACTTTTGATACTGTGATAAAGATACTAACGGCAAAATCCCATGAAATCACACAAAAGTCACATGAAATCACACAGATAACAGTGATGCATATCATATGTTCAGAAAAGGATTTACAGAGTTACCCCGATGTTTATAAAACATTAAGAAGAAAAAGGGGTTGTACGAAACTCACCTGATATCTTACTGATAGCAGAATATCACACAAGCCGGTAATAATATGATGATTCTGCATTTATTTATGTTAAATTAGTTATTTACAGTTTACTTACCGATTAAATCTTTCTGAACGTCCAATGTCAAAGACATTGTCTTAACAGTCATCAATCTGATGTTAAATAATTAATTAATTAAATTAACGTTATATCATACAATGTATGATAATGTAGGAACCTATGCTGATTCTGGTTCCTAATACAAAGTTGATGACATGTTTAATTAATCAGAATAATCTCATATTAATCAGCTAGTTAATGTTATTGATTATGATGATAAAACAGTTCCTGGATAGATTAATGGCTTAGGATTGATTAATCCTTGTTATTGGTTACCCAAATATCATGAAATATCACAATGTAGTATTAGAATAGGTTTAATAACCATGTTTAACATACTAATCTGAGCGTTATCGGTAACATCAGATAATCGTTCCAATGAGTATGTTAATGATTGTGATTAGTTTAAAACAGTTGGATTTCATGTTGCATGTCAAAGATTAATCAAACTAATCACCTACATTGTCACAACCAAATGGTTTAAACCATTATAACCATTGTTATGATTTCATGCAAACCGGGCATTACAACGGATCAAAACAAGGATTTACCCGTTAACAGTTCGAGTTTGTCATTTATAATCAATCCTAGCCATCATCTAGTCAATAATCAACAACCCTAACTATATCTTTACGTTCAAAAACAAGATTTCATCAATCATTATCAAACTAGAAGGTTAAAATTAACCGTTACCTAGTCAGACGGAGTTCTGCGGATGAAAAGACGATTCGAACTTGTATAAACGTTTCTTGATGCGATCTAAACGTTCCAGAGGCTTCAAAACTGAGTTCTTTTGGATTGGATGATGAAATTTTCGAAGGTGGTGGTGGTGTCGTCGAGTAGAAGATAGAAATGATGATGAGGATGAAATCTAATCTTTTAACCAAGCTGTCAACTTTTTCCACCGCCTCATGTACCGCGAAGAAATCCGGAGAAATCTCAAATATTTTCAAGCATCGTGTACCGCAGAGAACCCTCAACTCCGCCATAGCGTACCGCGACGAGTCCAATTGTTCAATAGTTAGAAACTTTTCTTCGTTTTTTCGATTTCGGGCAATCCAGTACTCCGTTTTGCACACGGTTTTCGCCCACGTTCATCATTTATCGAATGCTATCGATTGGTAATAACTACAATTGTTAAATTAACGTGGATTTCTAGAACGATCAAATGTGCTCGTTTCTTTGATGACGTAATTCGTCGAACGCGATTGTCACAACAATGTCCTCAATTCAATCATGATTCATTAGTTTTCACAAGTCCTCACAACTACTTGTCACAAGCTTATGACAGGAGGGAGGTTAGACTCTAAGTCTGCTAGTCTACAGAATAGAGGTGGTGAGATAATTAGCAACACTATGATACTAATATCACCCGTGTCATAAATGATATAGTTGGAATACGTTGACTAAAAATCAAATTGTCTCATTGTCTCATAGGCTCATATTGTCTCATCACATAGGCTTATATAGGGTCATATTGTCTCATCACATAACCTCCTGATAACATAGTCACGTAATCACATAGTCTCAAAAATATCAGATCTAATCTAATCTTATGAAAATACTAAGGAAAATCTCACAGCTATAACAGTTATACTCTCATGGATATTACCATTTAGTCTCATGGATATCACAGGTATAGTCTCATAGATATCACATGTATAGTCTCATAGATATCACAAATGTAGTCTCATAGATGTCACCATAGTATAAACATAGTGTTATAAGATCAAATCTTAATACACTTATGTTATTCAGTGAGTGGATGATATCAGAAACTTATGTTATTATGACATCATCCTTGATATGTTCTAATGATATGATCAAAATGAAATGAACACGATGCCATGATCTCTAGTCTTTAAAATTGTCTTATAAGATCTTGTCTTATTATAAAATGTTAGCATACGTGGGGGATGACATCTTGAAACTATGTTATCACGATGTCATCCTTGATATCCCAAGAAATTTTCTCATATGTTATCTGATAAACGTTAAAATACGTATTATTCGACATTATTTCCCCCGGTATAATGATAATAACATTCAAATTCATTCACAAATAGTCCTCGTTATTGTTTTTGTAAATTTGCAGGTAAACGACCTTGCTCGGAAGAAAATCAAGCCTTATATGGAATTTCAGAAATTTCTGAGGAAATCCCCATATGCGCACCCCCAGTGGTTCGCCGGTTCGACAGGCCAGTTCACCCAAAAACGACCCCGAACCCCTAACCAGACCGGTCCGATCACCGGTTCCCGGTTCGACCGGTCCGGTTTTCAAAACATTGATTAGACGGTTCAAATTCCTTTATCCAAATAATGAAAGGGACTGCCGTTAAAAAAAAGATAATTAAAGGTACTTTAATTAGTTACTAGAAAAGTACGTAAAAGAAGCTGAAGAGTCGAAGCAGAATATATATCAGAAGGACATTCGAAGAAAATTCGAAGAACATTCATGGGTATTTTTTAATTTTTAATTTATTTTTTGGTTTCCATTCATGGGTATTTTTCAAATGTATTTATTTATTAGATGTGAATGGGCATAGGACAAAGTTTCACGAGACGAAGACGACATGGGGTTTTGATAAACTAATATCGACGGAGTCATTTATGGAAAGTGAAAATGAGTACCTTTTCAATGATTCATGTGTGTTTGGAGTTGAGATAATTGAAGTACCCCAGTTTACACGATTAGATCGGTGCCTGTTGATGACAAAGCCTCTACCAACTATGAATAGTTTCACTTGGACCATTAATTAGTTTTCTGATTTGACAGATGAGGTTGTGTATTCAGATATCTTCAAAGTTGGCAAAGTCAAGTGGTACATCCTTTAGGATCTGATTTGGCTATTCCAAAATGTAAAGTTTTCATTGTTCTAATGCGTTATTGTATCTTTCTTTCTTGATTTAAGGAAATTATTACTATATCCAAAAGGAAACATGTCAGGTGAGGGTACACATCTGTCAATCTATTTAGGTGTGCATGATGTTGCTTCATTTCCTGATGGCTGGAAACTTTATGCAAAATTCAACCTGCGGGTTAAAAATCAATGCTCGAAAGTGATAAAGAGAAAGGTAAACTCAGTTTGTTGGTACCACGTTAAAGTTATGAATCCATTCTATATGTTTCATAAATAAATAAAAAATTAAGCAGAGGTTTTAGTTTTAACCGAAAAGATTAAAAAGTGTATTTGATGTGTTTTAATGGTTTCCTTTTCATATTACCTTGCAGAAACTGATAACTGGCTATGTGACTCTGCTCAAGATTGGGGTTTTAGTTCATTTATGTTGTTGATTAAACTCAGTAATTGGCTTCTTATTGAATAATAATCTTATGGTTGAAGTCAAGATTTCTGTGATGGGGACGCTCAGACATTTTATTTGAAGCAATGAAAAGTGGCGTTTTTGGGTATTTTTGCTGGCTATTTTAGACCTGATGTCAAGGATTAGTATATTACTGTCGACTACTGCATTTTATCAAGGGTTAAAACTTTAGTAAATGGAAATATTTATGTTGATGTTGCACACATCCACTACAAATATACTTTGCATTAATGTATTTGAGTAGCTATTTTTATTGCATGCATTCATATTATGATTATTAGGTTTATTAAATGAATTTAAAATGACAGTTAGGGAACTTGCTTAATTATCATGGTCAATATTTGCTAGTATATTCCAGCTTCAATTAAGCACAAAACTCATGACTAATGTAGAAAGATTAAGTTTGATCCTGATGTATCTTGTGATCTGTTCTGCACTTGTGACAATCTGCATGTACTATCAGCCATTCAGGTAATCAAGGATGTAACCATCACAATGAATATAATCGTCACGATTTGAAAAATTGCACGTTGTTATTTTATAGTTTATAGGTTAGGTATTAGGTTTTTTAGAAAAAAAATACATTCTTTCAAGCTTGGAAAATTACCAAAATAGACGTCCTAACTGTTAACAAAATTTGACATGGATTTTATGCCGGCAAACTTATATAACTTGACCAGAATGATTCAATCAGAAAATCACATGTCACACTTTGTATATTAAGATGGTTGACATATAGAAAGCATGTGAGATCCAGACCCAACTACTAGAAAAGGAGCATGTGTTCATATTGATAGCTACGTATACTTATAAAAATTATATCACTCACTCATTTTGTTAACCATGTATCCATTGATCTTGAAGCGAATTGTCATAGGAAAAGGTTCCATGAGAAGACGACTTGGGGTTTCGGCAAACTAGTATAATTCGAGTCTTTCATGTAATAGATATCTTTATAATCATTCACTGTCTAGCCTCTAGGGCCAAAGAGAGCCTCTTCGCCATTTTCTCCCGCCTGAAACCCCGTATGGGATACTTTAATTTTGGAAGAATGGAACCTTAGATGAAGTTGCATTGTCAAAAATTATGCTAGACGCGCCCAATTGGGGTCTTGTAGAGTTGGATGTGCAGTTCGTCTAATCAAAATGTCAAATGGACTGACAATTTAAGACACGGATCTGTTAGCACAATACAAAACTAACATGTTTCGTTTTTTACCATAGAATGGTATGTGTCTTTAACAGATAGGAACGTTTAGACAGGATATAAATCGTGTCTTAATATGTTAAAACACATTTTAACCTGTTAATAATGTTTTCAGAACAGGACCGGATGTTAAACCGGACGTCTTATTCGTTGCTGGTCGGATCGGTCGGACCGGATCTAAAAACAGAAGGACATAATAAATATATAAAAAATTACAAAAAGAGGATAAAATTTGTTAAAAAAAATACAAGATTTGATTTTAATATTTTGTTTTCTACTTGAAATATCTTAAATTAAATTTTCATTTTTCAAAATAATTCCACATCAAAGTATCAAACCCCTTTCGCTTCACTTTATACAGTGCATATTGGTTCTTTTCCTCATCCCACATTGGTGAGATCACTAAGGTGATGGTTTCAGACTTCTAGCTCATATTGGTTCCCTTCCTCATCCTACATCGGTGATATAACAACATAATGGTTCCTCATCCCACATTGGTGAGATCAAAGGGGTTTATTTTTTACTTTTTTTGTCCTTTTAGTTAACCTATCAAATTAACAATAGTTAAGTTAATGGATGAAATTGTTACTAATTAATGAAACAAAAGATGTTATTCGTAATTAACAAAGATAAAGGACCAAATCTATAGTTATTTATATACATAAAAGATGAATCTTGTAATTTACTCTATAAAAAGGAAGAAGAGTAAGTTTATGAAAAAATGTCTTGTTCAACTGTTAAACCGATTCACCGGCTTAAAAAGAAACTGTCTGGTTATTGTTACAAAGGTTAAACTAGTCATTTTGGGTCGTACACTATGACGGTTTCCGGTTCAACCGGTTGAACCATCCGGCCTGGTCAGGTTACGAAATCATAGAGTTATATTCTATATAAAACATGTTAATTTTTTTTAATAATCAAATATATTAGTAATAGTAATATATATTTATATCAATATCTATATCTATATATATACTATATAATAAAAAATAACAAACTTGTCACATGTCACTTCCTATTCATTTGTTATTAATTTTTTAGACTTGTCATTCTCACATTTATTTCTCGTTCAATTATATCTTATTAATTATCTCTTCTATTTAATGTTAATGATTTTAAATAATTAAATTATATAATTAAATGTAAAAAATATAAATATTTTTATTTTAGTAATTTATTATAACTTAATAATCATAATTAAGTTTCAATTATATCTTATTTTAAAATAAAATTTATAATTTTTAAATGTTTATTATTTTAATTCATAATAATTTTAATAACGATTTTTATGATATTCAACATATAAAATTTTCATAAACTACTGGTTTGAAATATTTACATTATATAATAAAGAATAACAAACTTGTTGTTTTACTCTCATAAAATTTTCATTAAACTTCTTAATTGTTGTTTTATTACTTAAAATATTTATTAATACGTAGCATAATCATTTTACATCAAAATATTATTTTTATAATCTCTAAATTATCAGTTTTAACTATTTATTATTTTTATATTTATTCCGTGTTAATACACAAGTTAATAATCTAGTGTGTCTATATATATATATATATATATACACACACATTGGGCATGGAATTTTACATAGCCCAGTATTCCCGCGGTAACCCAAATAACTTTGGCAAGATGAAGCCAAATCTTGGATTTTTTTTTAACATCATTATAACACATTTGAACACATGTTCGTTTATGAGTTTGGGCTAATTCATCACCGTTTAAAAACTTACAGTACTAACTGTAGCACCAAACTTACAACGATGATATTTTTTAAACGGTGATGAATTAGCTCAAACTCATAAAAGAACATGGTGTTCAAAATGTGTTACAATGATGTTAAAAAAATCCAAGATTTGGCTTCATCTTGCCAAAGTTATTTGGGTTAGCGCGGGAATAGTGGGTTATTTTTTGTGCCTAGCCCTATATACATACATACATATATATATATATATATATACATACATACATACATATATATATATATATATATATATATATATATATATATTTTAAATATATATTTTTGAACGGTTTTATCTAGAAGATTGAGTTTTATAGGAATCAATCCTTATATATATATATATATATATATATATATATATATATAGGGGAAGGTTCCATTCTTAACCCTTCCTTATAGTGTTAACCGCTTAACCCTAGCTTTTTTATTGCCCGAATCTTAGTTTTTTTTTCACGGTTTTTATTATACATAAATAGGGGTTTTTTTTGTGTTTTTTGCTAATTCATCACCATTTAGAAGTTATAGTAAGTGTAAGTTACTTACACTTACTTACAATCCTATCTGATGTAAGTAAATGTAAGTAACTTACACTTACTATAACTTTTAAACGGTGATGAATTAGCAAAAATACAAAAAAGAAACCCCCCCTATTTATGTATAATAAAAACTATGAAAAAAAACTAAGATTCGGGCAAAAAATGCTAAGGTTAAGCGGTTAACGCTATAAGGGAGGGTTAACATTTGATCATTCCCCTATATATATATATATATATATATATATATATATATATAGGGTAGGGATAATTTGAAAACCATTTATTAATAAGAAAACCATGGAAACTTGATGATAGCCATTGGATTAAGGGTTTGGATGGTTGGGATTATTTTAACTTTAAATATTTAAAATAAATGAGACAAAAGGGTAGTATTGGTATTTGAGTTTATTGTACTTTTTGTGTTGGAAAGTAAACAACCGTCAAATCATAAAAGTAAAACCATTTTTGGTTTTCTTTTCCTTTTCACGCTCAATCAACAAAAGGGAGAAACCCCCATTGAAGGTCTTCTTCTTCATACCCATTGAAGTTCTTCTTCACGTTCATATAAAAAAAAGGTGAAATCTCCATTCTTAAAATCGCCGTCGACTGATTGTAAAGGTTAGATTCTTCGACACCCTTAAATCGCCGTTCAATATCTGTATCAACATTATGTTCCTAATCGCCATCCCTAAAATCAGTTGTTTCATTTTCGTTTGCCATTATAGGAACATTTTTTATCTTTTATTTACATTATGTAAATATTCTCTGATAATCATCTTTTAGATATGTCGTCGAGAAGAAAAAGTGGAAGAATCACAAACAAAACTCTTGGGAAGTTTACAAACACAGAAGATAATCCGATCAACTTAGATTCGGCAGAATCTTCGAGGAAAAAGGTTTTAAAACGAAAGATAAAGGGTATGGATTGTAACCTTAATGTAGATTTCTTAGTTCATGTTAGTAAATTTTTTGTTATGAATTTAATGACAGCAAAAGATTTGGATGAAGGCATGGACGCTGCAAGTGGGGCGAAAAAGAAAAAGATAAAAATAGGTTTATTTTGTTCCCTAAATTTAAACATAGCATTTGTGTTTTATTATGTCTGAATGTTTTCTTAAATTTAATGGGTATATAGTGATGCCAAAAGGGGAAACCACCGAAAGTGAACAAGATAAAAGTGTGGTAGTGTTGAAAAAAAAGAAACATTCAAAGAAACATAAACATGTGAAGAAAAAACAAGAACACCAGGTGCTTACGTTAGTTTTACACATGATTTACGTCTGCGTTTTCTTAATTATGTTATTGAAAATCACAGACTCTGTTAAACTGTTGGAAGATATACATAGTAAGCAAGGTAATCGGGCCAAAACAGGTAAGTATGCTGTGTGTTTGGTGCTTATCTTATTGACAATTGTGAAAAAATCATTTGGAATTTATTACAGAAAGAACAGGTAAGTTAAAGTTAACCGACACCGAATCAGAAGAGGTACCAACTCGTGAAAATAAAGGGAAAAAAAATAAAGGCATTGTAAGATTGGAAAGCAGTAGCACAAAGGGGAAGGGTCATTCGAAGAAAATCTCGTGTGTTGGTATGATAACAAAAAAAACATTGTTTGATATACGTATTAGTTACGTCCTTTTTACAAATGAAGTTATCGTGATAATAGGTGCTGACGAGATTCTTGAAACAGAACAGATTGATAAGTTAAAGAAAAGAAAAAAAGGTAATAACATTCAATGTTTAGCCTAAAATGATTTAGTTTACAATGATTTAGCCTAAAATGATTTGTTGAAAAAATATGGTTACAACCTATCTGACAAAAAAGGCAAAGAGAAAAAGAAAGAGACATATCGTGTGGAAGAGGGGAGTAGTAAACCAAGTAGGGTGGATCAAAAGAAAAAAGGTGCAGCTTTTTTTACGTATTGTTACGGTTGTGATACTTGTTGTTTACGTATGTTATACGTTAAGTTTTTATGGCAGGAAAAGAGAAGATGTATGAAACAGAAACAGAGACAGAAGAAGATGTTGTAGGGTAACCCAAGAAGAAGCAAAGACGATTGATTCATGAAAGCAATGTAAGCAAAAAATGGATGGTTCTCAACACAAGGTCATCCCCCGCTCAGCTATACCGATGCATCAAGTTGTTAAGAGAAAATCAAAGAGAGAGTGTCAAAAGAATGGGTTTCGCAAAGTTGCTTAGCTTTAATTTGGATGGTATCCCATCGAGGTTGGCACATTTCGTTGTAGACAGGTTGAAGCCAAAAAAAAAATGGAAATTGTATGTAGGGGTGGAACCTTAAAAATTACACCAGCATTGATACATAAACTTTGGGGGATCCCAATTGGTGGAACTCAAATTGAATCCATTGTCCCCCTAGAGACTTATGATACATCAGTTTCAGAGTGGAGAGCAACATTCGATGGTAGGCTGTTGGCGACAAGAACATTAGTAGAGAAAATTGAAAGCGCAGAAGATTAGGACAATTTCGAGTTCCGAATGAACTTCATCATGTTGTTTATGACAGTGTTGGTAGAATGTCATAAAAATGGAAGGGCACGAGAAG
Source organism: Mikania micrantha (assembly GCA_009363875.1). NCBI lineage: Eukaryota > Viridiplantae > Streptophyta > Magnoliopsida > Asterales > Asteraceae > Mikania > Mikania micrantha. The sequence goes on along the minus strand of SZYD01001784.1, from coordinate 19,007 downwards.
GGATTCTTAGGTATATCACAGCGGAGACGGATTTTAGGTTAATGATTTATGGGCTGAGCAAACTTTGAACAGGTGTCGACATTTGGGGGACTTGTCCTGGGTTTCTTGAAATCTTTGCTTTCTTCCTCAACTTTAAAGTAAATTTTTTGGTCATTTGACATGGTGGAATATAGAAACACAAAGAAAAACTTGGTGTGGAATGGTATAAAACAAGTTTATGGAGAGATATGCTCTATAAATATAGCTTAGAAATGGTGGTTGGGAATTAAAAGTACAAACTAATAAATATGTGGTTGAGATTACAAAAAAATACAAGTTAATAAATAAACCAGACAAATAAACAACATTGGATTTACATATGTAGTACATTGGTGTTACGTTTTAAAACATATATGTGTTACATTGTTAAACCAACTGGTTACGTATTTAAAAACATCTAAGAATAACTATCTGGTTACAAAACAAAATTTAAAGTAGGCATGTCCTTTAAAAAATAGGCATTTGAGATTGCAAAAAAATGTACAACATGATAAAATACACCAAAAAAAAAACGCATCATTAGATTTACATATGTGTTACGTGGATGTTGCTTAAAAACAACATATGTGTTAAATTGTTAAAACATATCCAAAACCTGACTTCCTAACAAAACATCTTCAAAAAGACGAATAAACACAAAAAACTTCCTTAAAAACACTAACTTAATGTTAATGTAATCTATACGTACCTAAGACGTAACACATATGTATTTGCGATGCATAAAAAAGGTAAATGGACATTTTACTTGTTAGTATGATACGTCGCATCAAATGCGAGCACATCACCAAAACATTAGTAGTTTCTCTTCGATATCTCATCTGCCCAGAATGCATGTCTTAACTCACCATTGACAACACAAAAATCAAAATAAAAGTCCGGTAAATTTTGAACACGATCTCGAAGATGATCAAGAAACAGTTGAGAATCACGATTGCCAATAAACAAACGAATCGCCTGGCTAAAGTTTTTAAAGTCAGTTGGGGTTCCCTTGACATTATGATGACCACCCTTCATAGAAACTTGAAGCCTATGAGCAATTGTAGGACCTATCCGATTAAGAGTCATGTGATGGATAAACTGTTTCGTAGAAAATGATAACTTTCTTCCTACTTTAGTTACATCACGATTGTAAGGCTCAATGAGAGGGTGGTTGTGGCACTCAACAAACTTGTATATGTATAAATGTAGACGTGGCTTCATTTACTTGAACACCAATATGGGCTTTGCAATCTGTTACTTGATAAGAACTTTTCCTAAAATGCAAGGAACTCTCTGCCAACGTGTCAGACTTACGCTTGCTTTGTGGTCTTCCAGATTTGTTACACCTTAGATACTTGTGTGTGATCACATCGTCTTTGTTCCTCTTGGTTTGACCAACACGAACAGAGAAGCCACAATTCATAGCATAGTCCTTGTACATAGTAATAACATCATGCCAAGAACCATATGTAGCACGTACGTGTGGTCTAGAATCGTTATCTGATATTGGACACCAAACTTTCGTACCGTTGGGGGTAAGATATGTGTAGGACCTATGCACGTCTTCCTCACCTTCAAAAAATGCACATGAAAAATTTTATTACCAAAACAAACATGTAATAGCTACGTAACACTTACATAAAAATTGTGTAAAATTTATGTAACCTGATATGTTGCTGACAGCCTTTCTTTCTCAATTGACAGAGGCTCGAGAACATCATAAACATCTACAACATCACCCATTATTTCGTTTAACTGCATTGGCGAGTCTTGTGCCTGACTCGGCTCTTCATTTGATAAAGGCAAAGGAATGTATACATCATAATCATCAAAAACATCGCATACATCGTCCAAAACTCCACTTGAAGGCAATACTTTACCAACGTAATTGCATGCAAAAACAAAGCAAAAAGCAATCACACATCTCCTTATAAAAAATGACAACAAGAACATTGAAACATGTTTAATCAAACACTATAATACTAAACGATGGCCTAAATTATGTAAAATAAATAAACGATTATACCTTGCAAATCAGAAGAAATAAAACCCTCGTCATCCTCTCTGGACACCAATGAGTCAAACGTAGAAATATCAAACATATCTTCCATTAGGTTTACATGAAAATTTGATGTAGAGAATGTTGGGAAGAAGATTCGTGCATGAAGAAATATTCAGTTGGTTGGATATGTTTTAAGATTAAAAACTTTCAATTGAAAACTTCATTGGTAATACCCATGAATGATGTGATGTTTGCTTTAAAAAAGAAGGTTCTAATTAATGAATCACATTATGATCAAGTACAAGCCATACTATATAGTACATTTGATTTGATTATAAAAAAGGTAACATGATGTGATATATATATATATATATAAACAACAAAATATAATAGGAGGGAAAAACACAAAACTTTGAATCTTGTTCAAAAACGAAACAGGTGGGGAAAAGATTCTTTCTGAGTGCAATGTAAACTATATTTCACACGTATATTGCAATGTAAAAATAATAAAAAAAATCACAAACAAAAAAACGAGCCAAAAAGATTCTTTCTGATTCAATGTAAAAAACACGTAACAGAAAAAAAACCAGTGCAGACGCTAACCAAAAAGCACCATTGAACCAATGTAAACTATACGTAAAAACTACTGAAGCATGTGTGGTACTTGAACATCCAAAAGAGAGAAAAACGTGCATGTCACTAAAAAAAACAAAAATGGTAAGATTACGTTTTTACCCCTCTATACACATATTGTACCCCCAATGAGGTGGCAAGTTCTTGACCACACAAAGTTGGTTTCCATGGTTTTCTTGTTTTATAAAGGTTTCCAAATTATGAATCCAGTATATATATATATATATATATATAATAAACGAATAACAATTTTGCCACTTGTCATCTTTTTACATGAGTATTGTCATTTGTCAATTCTTTATCATTTCACTTAATTATCTCTTTTATTAAATAACTATATTCTATCATTTATTAAAAAAAATATTTATCTTATTTAATAATTATAATAGTAATAACCAATATATTATTTATCTTTTTATTATAAAACACACTTAAAATTTTTTTAGAAAATACGGAATTTTCTAAAATATAATTTTTTTAAAATAAGAAATATTTTATTTAAACAAAAAAATTATGTAAAAAACAAGTTATTTTAAAAATGGTATTTTTAAAATAAAATATACTATAAACCGGCGTTTTAAACAATGAGATTTTTATAAAAATCGACATTTTCTAAAAATATTTAAAAACTAAAGTAGTAAAAATGATAGAGAAAATTGCACTTCTGCTTCGTTATGTTTAACGCTATTTTTAAATTGGATTGTTTAACTTTAATAATTAATGTTAATAATTTCAAAGATATCAATTGTTATACATTAAAGGGTCATATATCATTTGTATAGTAACTAAGTTTTTAATTATTTTTTATTACTTTAAATATTTATTAATATGTAAATTTATCATTTTATATAAAAATATCGTTTTATAATAGCAAAATTTTTATTACTAAATATTTAAAAGTTTATATTAAATCCATGTAATACGCGAGTTAATAACTAGTATATATATACCTTACTTCTCACAAATGTAATTTTCAAAATTAAATCCCCGTTGCTGTCGCCCGAAGTCTCCAACCCTTAAAGTTGTCTTCAACATTCCAGATTCTCCCTAATCGTCGGTCTGCTTAGTAACTAGTATATATATACCTTACTTCTCACAATTTAATTTTCAAAATTAAATCTCCGTTGCCATCGCCCGAAGTCTCCAACCCTTAAAGTTGTCTTCAACATTCCAGATTCTCCCTAATCGCGGGTCTGCTTAATAACTAGTATATATATACCTTACTTCTCACAATTTAATTTTCAAAATTAAATCCTCGTTGCCATCGCCCGAACCCTTAAAGTTGTCTTCAACATTCCAGATTCTCCCTAATCGCTGGTCTGCCGATCCTCCCAATCGTCTTCGCTTCCACCACTTGTCTTCCCCTCCGCTCCGCCGCTCGTCTTCCCTCTCACCGTCGCTCGTCTTCTTCCTCATTCCGCTCCGCCGCTCCCCATTTTCGGTATGTTTTCATGGCTGATATAAATTTATATTTATGCTGATTTGAACAAGGCTGACATTCATCTTTGATCAGGGAGTTTGTTTTTGTAGAGATTAGAGTAAGATGGTTCATGGGTGTAATATGGTTTAAGGTATACTTAGAAAAGAAGAAATAACAAGCTATTCAATGATAACCCACAATCATCAGGAAAGAACAAAAAGCAACGGCTGTAATTTTTTATTCAATAGTAAAATCAATGACATATTTACATGTGACATATAGAGAAAAGAACACAGATTTAGTACGAAGCAATTGGTATATTTTTTTTATTTTTAACTTTATGTATTATCTAGCAACTTGCCGGCAAATCTTTGAAATACAATTATGCACACTATTTAAAAAATGTTTATATTAATACATAATGTAATATTATTTAAAAAATTTAAGGTAATAATAACAATTTCCACCCCCTAATAAAGTAATTATTAGATGATTCAAATCCCCTATGGAGATAATTAAAGGGAATTAAAATTACGAGAAAGTAAAAGAAACTGAAGAGTCGAAACAGAATATATATCGATCAGAAGAATTATTCTACGAATGCAAGTTTCTTAGGTCGTAATCTTTGATTTTGAAATACATATTAATCAAGTTAGATCGAAAGCTAAGGTTGATGATCAACGGTATGTATTATTTGTTTAAATACTTGTAAAGATATTTTTGACTTGTGTTCAATTATGTCTTGTTCTTCTGCAGGTAGGCCGACATGTTCATTTCGAGAAGAAAACGTGAACCAGCACACTATATGCTCAAGATCGAGTCCTTTTCCATTCTTTACGAAGCTAAAAAGTCCAAGATTGAATCTGATGTTTTTGATGCCAGTGGTCATAAATGGTCACCTTTCTGTTTTAAACCCTAATTTTCAGCACTGAAATTAAATGAAGCTTATATATCTGACTCTTTAACATCGTTAATTTCATGATTGATCAGGAGACTAGATATACATCCAAACAAGGGCGATCACATTTCTCTGCATGTGGTAATTTGTGACACTGGGAGTGACTCAAAAGGATGGGATGTATGTGTTGATGTTAGTTTCTTTGTTTATGATCATATACAGAACAACTATGTAACCTTTCAAGGTAAGTGCTTTCTTTTTTAATGCACGCATGGATATTTTCTGAATGTACCTATTTGTAGATGTGAATGGGCACAGGACAAGGTTTAATGAGAAGACGACAGCATGGGGTTTTGATAAACTAATATCGACGGAGTCATTTATGGAAAGTAAAAATGGGTACCTTTTCAATGATTCATGTGTCTTTGGAGTTGAGATTATTGAAGTTCCCCAGTTTACACAACTAGATCGGTGCCTGTTGATGACAAAGCCTCTACCAACTATGAATACTTTCATTTGGACCATTAAAAATTTTTCAACTTTAACAGAGGAGGCCTTGTTTTCAGATGCTTTCAAAATTGGCAAAGTCAAGTGGTACAATTATCGTAATCTATAATGATTTCATTTGGATGTTTTTTTTTATTTTCTTTAATCAATAAAGCATTAAATTTTCTAGGTTCTAATTAATGTATTTTGACTCTAGGAACTTATCACTATTTTCCAAAGGATACGGTTTAGGTATAGGTACACATTTGTCAATCGTTTTAGGAGTACATGATGCCATGTCGCTTCCAAATGGATGGAAAGTTTTTGCAGACTTCAAAATTCGGATTAAAAGTCCGTTTACTGAAAGCGATATAGTGCAAGGTAATTTACATATTTGCAAAAGTACTCATTATTATGAGCTAAAAAAAGTGTTTAGCTCCTTTTTTTATGTGTACAATCGATGCATAAATTGTTACATGTTAACCATTTGAGACCACTTTCTATGTATTCCCTTGTGGTGCTTGGCTATGGATGCATTATGTTTCACAGTTGTGATCCACATCTTCGTTGGGCGTGTTTGTTAACGCACTTCAATGTGTATTTGAGTGTCGTTTTTGGATGTTTTATTATTAGGTGTTGATTAATTTTCTGGTCTGTTCTTTGTGTATTGAGATTTGTTAGATTTTTACTGTCCCAATGAGTACGAGATATGGTGCCTCTTTGGCTCTAAAGTCTCTCAAGTGGTCGGTTTGTTATCTTGGAATGTGGTTCTCTTGGGTCTTTGATTTATGGGTCAATTACATATATCTCCTTCCTAAAACCATTTATTACATATTTACCCAATCATAAAAGTAAATTATATATTTCTCCTTTATAAACCAAATATATTACATATTTATCCATTTCATTAAAAAACAAATTATGTATTTCCTATTTTACCCTTAATAAACTAACCATAAAGAACTTACGTATTTCTCCTTACTAAGGGGCAATTTTGGAACATGGGGATATTTGTAATTTTAGTTTAACATTGGGGATATATGTAATTTTGATGTTTAATAAGGGAATATATGATATTATCTCTTGATTTATTAACAGTTTTAATGAACTTGATTTTTCTTGTGACTAGAAAAAAGTAGAAGTTTAGCTTTTTTTAAATACAAAAACAGGGCTTGAATTCTTCAAATTTCGTATTTTGATTTTTTATTATTGTTTTGTACTTGCTATTGACGATTTGTATTTTTAATGAATTTTGCACTTTATGCTTTACAGGATTCAATATTTGGTTTTGCAACTCGGATAACAAGGGCTTTCAAACTTTTATGTTGTTGAGTGAACTCATTAACGGGAAAAATGGCTTCTTGTTGAATGATAGTCTTAGTGTTGAAGTAGAGTTTTTAGGGATTGGAAAGCTTAGAAATTTCATTTGAAACATATTTCTTGTATGTTTTTTTATTTATTTTAAGATGATTTGGTATTAATATGTTATTGTAGTTTGCGTTAAATTTATTAATTAAACAGTTGGTCGCTATAAGGTTATGTGTAATGGTTGCAAATTAATTATGGTTTGCATTTTATGGTTGACTTTGTTTCTTTGGCTTTTGTAATATTTGAAGATATGCATATCTTCTTGATTGTTTGCATTTATATTTTTTTTTGAACGGCGAAGGTCTCAATCGTGTTAACCCACTGTTTCCAGGTCATGTCACCAAGGTCTAGTTACCTAGACCTCCATTAGCCACCACAACCACCCTAGGAGGAAACCCCACTGGAAAACCCCCTACCCCCTCAGACCCCTTTTTCGCTACGGGATGGATTTGAACCCAATACCTCCCATTTGGAAGAATATTGAGGTACTGTTGAGGCAATGCCTCATTGGTTTGTTTGTATTTAAACTTCCGTTTGTAGGTTTTCAGAAGTACGCAACTTTTTTTTGAATGATAAAGGTATCAATCGCGTGAACCCACAGTTTCCAGGCCATGTCACCAAGGTCTAGTTACGTGGACCTCCCATGAGCCACCACAACCACCCCAGAAGGAAACCCCACTGGGAAAACCTCCTAATCCCCCTCAGACCCCTTTTTCACTGCAGGATGGATTTGAACCCAAGACCTCCCATTTGAAAGAATCTTAGGTACCATTGAGGCAATGCCTCATTGGTAGAAGTACGCAATTGAAGTTTTAAGTTTTCCTCTCTTCTAATCTTGATTTTTATGGAGAATGAGATTTGTCTCGACTCTCAAATAGAATCGAATCATAAATCATAAAAAAAGTGTAAATCAATTAGTCTGTGAATGACCAAATCAGACGAGTTGAGTTTTTAGCCATTAGCCCCCGATTGGGTTAACGCAAACGTTGGCTTTGTTTTAATGTTTGAATGACCGAATGAGACGATTATATTGTCGTATGTACATAAATACTTGGATCTCATTGCTATGTTTAAAGAATTCTTTTGGGTTTGGGCTATGATGATATGTTAGAGCAGCCTGACTCTTTATGTTCGATATGCTTATTTCAAGAAGAAACTGGAAATCATGTGGTCTTTGTATACAAGATTGGCTTAAGCTTTTTGGTTCACCAATTCGAATAGGAAAAATGCGTCGTTTTCTTAGATAATATAAAAATCATGGAGTTAAAAAAATTAGCGATTACCAAGTACAGTCAATATGAACTTTCAAAAGGTAAAGATCTTAGACAGTTGACGGAGTGATGACTATCTCCTAAGTCCTATTGGTTACAAGCTACCTCTAATGCTCACAATAAATATGAATGAACAAAAAACAATAAATCTGAATGAACAGACAACGGTGAAGAGGAATTGAAGAACAAATAAACAAATTTACTCAGTATATTCTAATATTTGAGCAGGGTTCTTAGGGGAAAGAATGAAAACAAACCTTACTCTTATCTCAATTGAGATAGAGAGCCTGCTTCGAATGACTTCTTGACTAAGACTGAAAAGTGAGAAGTGATGACAACCCTGTGGAGGGGTGGCCAAATTCTCGGTTCGATTCCTCGACTAGCTGTCCATCTTTCAAAGCTCCATATTCTAACATCTAGAAAGATGAAAACCATAACAATATCACCCTCCTCCTCCTTGAACTGAAAACAGCCTCTCATGGCATCTTAAGTGAAGATGAAGTGTGGCTCAAGCATAGGGTAGCAATCAAGTTCAAGAAAGCATTCCAAAATCCAAAATCTTGAGTTTTCAAGTGAAATTATCAATTCAATAAGTTCTAATTCTTATATTTGGTTGATTTTACTTCATATAACATTTGTAAGAGTAAGCAAGCTCAATTCCATGGTCAAAAACATCAAAACATTGAAAATTAATAAAAGGGCTAAATTGGAGTAAATTGCACTTTTGGTCCTTTATGTTTACACAAAATTTCAGAGATAGTCCTTAAAGTTTCAAAGTGTCAAAATCAGTCCTTTAAGTTTTCAAATGTTGCAAACTCGGTCCTTTCTCCGTTAACGCCGTTAAGTACTAACAGAATTAATGACCATATATGAAAATTTATGTAAACATAAAGGACCAAAAGTGATGATTTTTTTTGACATTTATGCCCCTATTCTGTTAATACTTAACGGCGTTAACGGAGAAAGGACCGAGTTTGCAACATTTGAAAACTTAAAGGACTGATTTTGACACTTTGAAACTTTAAGGACTATCTCTGAAATTTTGTGTAAACATAAAGAACCAAAAGTACAATTTACTCTAATTTGTCCAAAACGGGTATTTTTCGGAATGTGTCAAAAATAGGATTTTTCCTTACAAAGTTGTATAAATATGTCAAATATGAGGATTTGGTGCTTGGGGTACGATAAAAGTATCTAGTAACTTGCCGGTAAATCTTTGACATAAAATTACGCACACTGTTATAAAATGTTTATATTAAACATACCAGATAATAAAATTAATTTACACATGTTTAATTTAAAATATTATGTAAAGACTAATAAAGGCTGATGCTCACCAAACTTCCTATATTGTCTAAGTATAGGAGCTTCAATGACTAAAGGCCTTCGGAAGGAAGAAGAGATTCTTCGGAAGCAGCATTGCTTCCGAAGGATAACTTGCTCCTGCCTTAGGTTATACAAGACAACTGCTTCGGAAGAAGAACTCAAAGGATTAAAGCTTTAGAAGACTACGAGCTTCCAAAGAACCTTTCCAGCTTCCGAGGAATCTTCCTTTGTAAAAACAAAGACAAAGACTTCCGAGGTTTATCCTCTGTCAAAGGACTGTAGCTAAGTACTTTTGCAGTACAAAAAGGACTCACACAAGACATGCTGATCTGAGTAAAGACAAAGACAACATGTAAAGTGTCAGACAAAGCGCCCTACTTCTCCCACGATGCATTAAATGCAGAAGATCATCTGAAGCCTTGAAGATCAATAACATTAAATGTCTTTTGTATTTAGTAGTCCTTTGTAAAGTCAATGTCTATTAATGTAATGATTGTGACCGAGTGTCTTAGCCTGTTAAGACACTCAACATACTAGAATAAGCTTTACATTATGTATTGTCTAGTATACCCAACTTGTATTCCTACGTGTATACAGTTGTAGCCTTAGTTATATAACCTCTCATTGTAAACCGACTAAGTGTGTGCTTGTTCGTTTACACTTGTAATACTTTGAGAGAAATATATCTTTGAGCTTGAATTTACTTTTGTGTTCTTACTGCTTATTCAAAGATTATTTGTTTATCTGTTAAGTGTTTGTAAGATCCTTCTAATAGATATTTCGCGTTTATTAGATTGATTGTAAGAAGATCATGTTTGTGTGTTGTTTGAATTAAGCAACCCGATCCAACAAATGGTATTAGATCCTTGGCTTTTAAACTTAAGTGACTAACCATCCTTATGTTACCAAGTTGTATACCTTCTTACATCTTACTACTACAAATCTCATAATCTGTTGTTTGTTCAAATGGCTGCATTAAACAAGCATGATACAGAAAATGGGACACTCAACAAGCCACCGATGTTCACTCCTGAAGACTTCGATACGTGGAAAGTCAGAATGGAAGGGTTCATCAGGAATCAAGACTTCAAAATCTGGAAGTCTGTTCTTGAAGGTCCCTACATTCCTACAATTGTTGCTGCTGGAGCTGCTGTACCAAAGGATCCATCCATGTATTCAGATGAGGACTATAAGAAGATGGAGATGGATTCAAAGACACTGTGGATCATTCAGATGTCAATCCCCAACTCTATTATACATGCATTCAAGAAATGCAAATCAGAAAAGGAGTTGTGGAACTCTCTGCCACAAATGTATGAGGGTTCTGATGATGTCAAAGAAAACAAGAAGGATATGCTGAAACAGAAGTTTGAAAATTTCTACCATGAAAACAATGAGAACATGTCTTCTTAGTATCTAAGGTATGCCCAACTTGTTGATGAGCTAACTACTGCATGGGTAGCACTGGATAATCAAGATGTGCTCAGAAAATTTCTGAGATCTCTTCCAAAGGCCTGGAACATCTACTCAGTCACAATAAGAAGAACTAAAAACTTGAAAACACTAACCCTTGGAGAATTATTTGGTATCTTAAGTGCATATCAAATGGAGATTGATTCACAGGAATCAAAACCATCAGCTGCATTTCCATCAGGATCACCTGCATTGTATGTTCCTACTCAAAACTCATCCTTTCAAAGTTATCAGCCTATGTTTCATTCAACTACACCACCAAGCCAACCCAACACCACATATCCTGAAACATCTACACCATCAAGTTCAACTATCAATCCATTTGCACAATCTGTTCCTTTTGTTACCCCTGGCCCAGGAGCTTTACTAGATGAAGAAACAAATTATTTCCAGTTATGTCAAGAAGATCTGGAAGGAATTCCTGCTGATGATTTAGAAGAAATGGACATCAATTATCAGATGGCCGTGATTTCTTTCAGAGCAAAGAAATTTTATCAGAGAACAGGGAGGCAATTTAAGAAACATAACATGAAGACAGGTTTTGGACTGGATAAATCCAAAATCAGATGCTATAATTGTCAGCAACTTGGGCACTTTGCAAGAGAATGCAAAGCACCAAGAAATCAGCCTACAGCAGTAGAACGACAAATCAATCAGCAAGCTACCAATCAAACCATCAATGCAAATGTTGCTGAGCATCATGATTTTTCAGACTGGAGCTTTCAAGCAGAAGATGCATCAACCTCAAACAATGCCTTCATGGCAAATGATGCCAGCTCATCATTCAAGGTAACAGAAAATATGTGTACACTTGAATGCTTAGAGAAACTAAATGCTTATAAAGAGTTAATGAACAAGTATGTAATGAACTTGAGTCAATACAAGTTGTCAAAGCAGAATTTTACAAAGCTGAAAAGGGTTATAAAGAAAAAATTAAAATATTAGAAAAAGAAGTTTCTAGTCTCAAACATGAAGAGACTAACTATATTTGTCAAATTAATGATCTTTTAAAAAGATTAACAACTGCTAAGACCGAACTTGTATTGGCTGAATCATACAGGGATAAATTTCTCAACCAAGGTGAGAAGTTTGAAAAAATGTGGAACATGAATAGCATTTCTAATCTAGCTAAAGGGAAAACTGCTGGGTTGGGATATAACATTGTGGAACCACCAGTTGTATATACTCCACAGGTTGATGTTAAGTGCAAACCAGAAATCAAGCTTGTATTTGATGAGGAACTTGGAATCCACATGGTGGATAGTGAATCAGAAGTATCTGACAACACTTCTGCTGAGGATACCACAAAAGAAGAGGTGGTGGTACCAGAAATCAAAACCAAAATAGTTTCTAAAAGAAAAAACCATAAATCAAAACAAATCAACAAAACTGTTTTTATAAAACCAAAACAATCCACTGAACATAACAAAGGCACCATCTCTTCTAAAGAAAACACAACTAACTTTCAAAATTCAAAACAAAATAAGTATGTAGAAAGGCAACAGCTCATAAGTTGCCTAATGTGTGGAGATTCTGATCACTTTGCTGCTGACTGACTTTATAATCCAAGTAGACGTAGTCAACCCATCAGGCAATCAAAACCATCATACAGACACTTTAGACAGTCATTCTCTTCATCGGAAGATAACCAAAATGTCTCAGAGAAAAGAAAATCAAAGAGTCGGAAGAAACCATCGGAAGCTGCACCTGCTTCTGATGAGAAAAGAAAAGAAAAGTATTCTAAGTATTCAGAAGCTCTACCCAGATCATCCCTACATAATCAGAAGACAAGACCATCCCCTAAAAGGTCATCGGAAGCAAGTCACAAAAGTACTTCCAATGAGAAAATAAAGAAGCCAAACCCCTTTATGTCTACCAGAAAGGGTAACATGACCTGGACAAGAAAAGAATCTGAACCACCTTTGACCTCATCAACCAGTGCATCATCTGTTCTACCCAATCTACATTTAAAACGTTTTACTTACTATGATGCAGAAGGCAAACCCAAGACCACTATGGCTTGGGTTCCCAAAAGACACTAACCAAATTTGTTAAGTGCAGGAGGAGCAGGATGCAAGAAGTAATCTTTGGATAGTGGATAGTGGCTGCTCCAGGCACATGACAGGCAACAAGACTCACCTTCATAACTATGAACCATTTTTTGGAGGATCTGTTGCATTCGGTGGAGATCCAGTAGGAGGGTATATCACAGGCAGAGGATCTATTTCAAATGGGCGTGTAAGTTTTGAGAATGTGAACTTTGTTAAAGAACTTAACTACAATTTACTGAGTGTATCACAGGTGTGTGATCAAAAGCACAACATGTTATTTACTGAGCATGAATGTATTGTTTTAAAGCCAGGATTTGTTGTTCCAAATGATCAAATCTTGCTCAGGGCTCCAAGAAGAAATATCATGTACATGCTTGATATGAGCACAGCTACACCACTCAGTAACATAAGTTGCTTTGTCTCAAAAGCTTCACTTGATGAATCATCTCTTTGGCATAGAAGACTTTGTCATGTAAATTTCAAAAATATGAATAAACTTGTCAAAAAGAACTTAGTAACTGGTTTACCAACAAAGGAATTCATATGTGTTGACAAATGTGTTGCATGCCTAAAAGGTAAGCAACACAAGTCATCACATCATGCCAAAGAGATAAATTCTATAACAACAGTCCTGCATCTGCTTCATATGGACTTGTTAGGCCCCGCAAGTGTGAAAAGTCTTGGTAGAAAGTCATTTTGGTTGGTGGTTACTGATGATTTCTCTCGGTATACCTGGGTATTCTTCTTAAGTACCAAGGATGAAACTGCTGAGATCCTAAAGTCATTCATACTTAGGGTGGAGAATGAAAGTGACCACCATGTAAAAATAATTAGATCAGAACATAATTCAAAAATCATGTTTTAAATTAATTTTGCGAATCTAAAGGTATAACAAGACAATTTAGTGCTCCTAGGACTCCACAACAAAATGGTGTTGCTGAGAGAAGGAATAGGACACTAATTGAGGCTGCAAGAACCATGTTGTCTGATGCCAAACTTCCAATAACTTTTTGGGCAGAAGTAGTCAATACTGCCTGTTATGTCCAAAATAGAGTATTGGTGGTTAAGACACATGGTATGACTCCCTATGAAATTTGGCACAAGAGAAAACCATTCATTGGGTTTCTCAAACCATTTGGATGTCAATGCACAATCTTGAATACTAAAGATCATTTAGCCAAGTTTGCAGAGAAATCAGCAGAGGGCTACTTTGTTGGGTACTCTTCACATGCTAAGGCTTATAGAGTATACATCAAAGCTTCCAAGATTATTGAAGAGTCTGCAAATGTTCAGTTCAATGAATATACTATTAATAAACCTGGAACAGGCCCTGATTGGTTATTTGATCTTGATAGCTTTACATCTGCATTTAATCTGGTGAAAGAGTATGTTCCAGTTTCACAGTCAGCTACCACAGATATCTCCAAATGCTCAAGAGAAGATGACTTTCGTGTTGAACTGCCAATAGCTTCAAGACAAATCTTGGCAGAATCCTCTTCAGCACAAAATGGTGTGTCACATCCTGAGATAATCAACACATCTCAGGCAGGTCCCTCAATTGAATCTACTTCTGGTTTACAACATCAAGAAGAAGTAGGAAGTCCATCAGCAGAGGCAACCACTCTGGAAACTACTTTTCCCAGAGAAAACCAACCCACCTCAGTCCAAATTCAGAATCCACAAGATATGCCAGAAATTCAACTTGAGGTAGTACTTCCTAACCATTGCTTATGATATTTCAGAAGCAGTGCTTCGGAAGCCCCTTGGTCCTTAATAAATTTTGAACATTTATTGTGAAACAAGCTGTCATCGGAAGACCTTTTTCTGACATCCGGATCTCAAATTTAATGTGCCTATATATTAAATGTTGAAATCCGAAGGTATAAATAGGTCTCCCGCTCATTCATCTTCTCTCACCGTTTCACTTCGAAATTGCCTTTCTTCTTTCTCTCAAATCGTAACCTAGAAACCGTCAATTGAAATGGATCTCCTTGCATTCAGACCTACTCACAACATTCCAGCGGAGTTGTCATCAGACAATGATGCTGACTTTGCTCCGATCATCTCATTTCTTCAAAAGAGCAGGTATTCATATGCACTAACTGTTCAGCCCTTGGTGTATGAATCTCATCACCAACTTTGGGCATCCTGCTATGTCTCTTCTTTGTCCAGTGGTCGGATTCTTAATGCCACCATTGATGATCATCATGTTTCTATCTCTGTGGAAACCATCTGTCGGCATCTTAAACTCAATGATGTTGATGGAAAGGTTTCATTCACAAAGGATGAAGTAGCATCGACTTTTAAGTCGATGGGGTACAAAGGTCCTCTCCCTTCAACAACCTATTTGAAGGGTAGAGTGTCCTATAATTACAAGTACCTCATACATGTGTTTTTACATTGTCTTCCAATAAGACAGGAGGTTGGGATCAAATTCCATCTGACTTAGCCTCGGCTATTCACGGCTTGGTCTCCAATCAACTGTTTAACTTTTTTGCTTTTATTTTCAATAATTTGGTTGACAATATTTCGTCACCAAAGAAATTTTGCATGTATCCCAGGTTTTTGCAACAGATTTTTAATGAGGAGTTGGGCACTTCCCTCTCTCTAACTGGGAATACATACAAAATGCCCTTGGTTTCTTCCAAGGTTTTTGTGCAATTAAAGAAGAAGGGTGCTCAGTTTTCTGGGAAATTCACTCCCCCTTCTTCCATCTATGGAGTCACATACTCCTGAAGGTGACAGCTCTGTTAACCCCACAGATGTTGAACCCACACCTTCCACTTTTGTTGGTCATCCCATCAAGATCACATACAAATGCAAGCGAACCCCTGCACAGCTCTCTACAGCTGTTCAGGCCCCTTTCTCAAAACCCATCAAGAAAAAGGTGAAAAGAACTGATATGGGCATAATTCCACCTAACGTGCAGGCCACACCTATAGTTACACCACAGGTTCTTCCTCTGGAATCTGTGGTTGCCCCTAACCTGCCTTATAGCCCTCAGAATATGTCACAATACATATCTGAGAATATCCAAAGGGATTCTCCCACTATTGAGTCTGCTTCTAATGAAGCAACTCCATTAGATCAGAGACTGTCTCCCAGGTCTCCAGGTTCTTATCACCCAGAAATGCCCCCCACCCATACTACTTCCCAGGCTCAAGGGACAACTGCTGTAGCTGTGGAGGAACCACTCTCTCCTACTTCCCAAACACTTATGAGAGTGGTGACACAGTTACAAGCTAGGTTCCCTGACCCCGAGCCTACCATATCAGAGGTTGGTCCTAGGGGTGAAGAAAAGATCAATGCAGATGAGGTTGCCACTACTGATGAACCCTCTCAAGTTCCTCAGGACAGTGGTACAGGCAATAAGACCTCATCTGCGGCAACCAACATTGGGGAGGACTTCTTTGAGGCCCTTCTCAATGAAGGGAATCCAGGGTGCCAAGAAACCATATCTGGTGGTGGAGGTGCATGAGCTAGGCTCAGGATGCCATCGCCCCATGATTCTACTCAGGTAGACGAGGGCACCAAAATACAGGAATTGACGGATACCATCACATCCCTCCAAGCCAGGATCGCTCATCTGGAAACTGAGGTGACTACCCTGCGGCTTGAGGTCTAGACTAAAGATGCTACCATTCTGGACCTCAGGAGGCGCCCCCCAGTTATTCTGCAACCCTTTCATCCTGATCCTGCTACAACCTCCTTTATCTCTCCTGATGCTACCAAAAAGGGGGAGAATACAACTACTGCAGGGTCAGGATCACAAGCAAGAGAAGAGGAAGCAGCTCAAGATGTCAATCCATCCATAGTCACTTTGACTACTGAATGGGATGACTTCTTGGGCACTTACTTTCATGTTTCATCCACTTCCTCTTCCTCTTCTTCTGAAGCAACAGAGGCTGCCAAGAGACAGAGCAGAGCAAGAGGTCAACACAACAAATGTCCCTTTGGAGCCTCAGTCCCCTGTTGGGACTCAGTTGTCCCCTTCTGGGACAAAGTCTCCTTCTGAGACTCAACAGTCCCCTTCTAGGACTAAGTCTCCTACTGAGACTGCAGCCCAGGTTGCCATGGAAGACACTATTCAAGATCATCCTTCTATCCCATGGAACCTGTGTCCCCTCCTACTGGGACAAAGGCTGCTGAAGACCTCTCCTCCTATCCTGAGCTCTCCGGGGAAACTAATAAGGAATCAGCCGAGGTGGTTGGTCAACCGGATGGGGCAGTGAGGCAGTGAATGTAGGTTAACTCCGAAGCTGCAGCTGCTTCTGAAGGCCCAGTCATTCTTGATGTTTCCTCCTTAGAGGAGTTATGTGCCAATGAACCAGCTGGTGAGGCAACAGGAGACACTTCCTTTGGGGCAAAATTAACTACTGATGACAAAGGAAAAAGAAAGCTAAACCCAGAGGAAGAAGCAGAACTGGAGGAGAGAAGACCAAAGAAAGTAAAGGGCCGACCAGACACCTCTCACGATGAAGAATAAGTTAGACTCTCAGCTCTGCTTGAAGAGAGAGGCTATGACTTTGATGAAGTATGGGGCTGGTCGGTGCCTCAGATGGCTGCCGAGATGGACAAGGTACAGCAGCAAGAAGAGGCTGCTGCTGCATCCAAGGCCCAAACTGTCCTACAAAGAAGCAAAAGGAAAAGGCCTACAAAGACAAGAACAAGGCCTTTCTCCTGGAATATGGCTTCCATGCTCGGCAGCTAGGCCCTATGAAGAACTCAACATGGATATGCATATCAGAGATATCAAGGCTAAAATTGCCAGAGGTGAGTTACTTCCAATTGAGAAAATAAGGGCTCAAAGGCAAGCCTAATAAGAGGCTTAGGCTTAAGGGAAGGGGTAAGAATAGAATTTCCCCTCTCTGGAATAGGGATAAGACAGGGTGAGGAAGTCATGTGTGGGGAAGCAACAAAATCCATGTTCCCCAACATGTTTCCTATCAACCCTAAGGAAGAACAACCATCTCCTCCATCAAGTCCCTGTATGGACAACATGCCAATCTCTTCAGTGTTCATGGGTAAAAAGATTGCAGGGAAACAACCATCTCTCAAATCCCTGACCCTGAGAGACAGACACAGGCTGATGAGAGGAGAACCGAACCCTCAATGAGTGAGGATGTTGGTTCATAGCCTACTGCAAAAAACAGGTGCAGCTGTAAGGTCTAGTGTGGAAGACCAACAAACCAGAGATCAGAGGAGTCAAGCTACTGCTCAAGGACCAAGATTTACAAGAAAAAAGAGCATAGCGAGAAGGAAAAAGAGAACATCTGCCATCTCCTCTGACTCTGAGCCAGACTCACCTCCCCCAGGATCAAAGGCCAAACCAGGAGTATCAATGCCAAAAGACAATCCAAAAGATCTATATGATCTACAACACCATCATACCTATGTCCCTGTTGTAAAGTGGAGCTACAGTAGACTTCACAAAGAGTTTACTCTCACTCTGAGCAATGGAGGAATAAAGGTTTATGAATTTGTGCAGTTGTTTGTGTTGGCTGCACCCTTGTCTTTGATCTGAGAAGCTTCCTCTTGAAAATCCAGACGAAGGACAAGAAGGGAGGCAAGCAATCAATGGGCAAAGGCAAGGAGCTTCAATGACTAAAGGAAGTTTTGGTAGCATCATCTAGGGGGAGGACTGTAAAGACTAATAAAAGCTGATGCTCACCAAACTTCCTATATTGTCTAAGTATAGGAGCTTCAATGACTAAAGGCCTTCGGAAGGAAGAAGGGATTCTTCGGAAGCAGCTTTGCTTCCGAAGGATAAACTTGCTCCTACTTAGGTTAGACAAGACAACTGCTTCGGAAGAAGAACTCAAAGGATTAAAGCTTTAGAAGACTACGAGCTTCCGAAGAACCTTCCAGCTTCCGAGGAATCTTCCTATGTAAAGACAAAGACAAAGACTTCCGAGGTTTATCCTCTGTCAAAGGACTGTAGCTAGTACTTTGCAGTACAAAAGGGACTAACACAAGACATGCTGATCTGAGTAAAGACAAAGACAACATGTAAAGAGTCAGACAAAGCGCCTACTTCTCCCACGATGCATTAAATGCAGAA
>SZYD01001783.1:0-38410 GCA_009363875.1 Mikania micrantha | reverse complement strand
ATGTATTAACACCTAACCCTTAGGAGTACTTCATAAAGATATGTAACTAATCTAGATGATTCACTTGATTATCTAAGACAAGTTATTCAAAGATTTGATCAAGAATTCTTGGACAAACAAAATCTAGTAATGAGCCCAAAGTTAATCAATTGGGATTAACCCAAGCCCATCATGTTAACTATACTTTTCTTAATTTAATTATGTTTTTGAATAAAAGAAATTGATTTATAAACCTTATTAATTTAAATGCCTTTACTTAACATATGTTTTATATGTAAATGTTATCCTAGATTCTGTCTAGGTATACTATATACAAGATTTCATAGTAAGTTATTTATTCATTATGAGTAGATAACTATTTCAACCCAGAGAACTATTTTCATAGATCTACTTTCAAAGAACTAAAGATCTATTTTCAAAGAACTAACGGTCTACTCAAAGAACTATTTCGGTGGTGTGTTGTCAAAGAACTAACGATCTATTTCAAATAAATATGTACAAAGAACTATTTGCAATGGTCTGTCTGGGAAATATCAAAGATAGCATGTGCCAATCTCATGTTTGAAAGATGTCCAAGCTAGACTGATAGAATATGAGATGCCTGTTTGATGATATTTACAGTATTCCCTAACCAATTTTGAGGAACATATGGGAAATACTAAAAGATAAATGTGCCAAAGAACTAAAGAACTATACGAGCCACGGACGATCTAAAGAACTATAAAAACCTATATGTCAACAGATGTCCAAGCTAGACTGATTGATTATAGGTCGCATGTTTGATGAGATTTACAGATCTCCTTTACTAATAAGAACCCTGATTGCTAGACTAGTCTACTCTAGTTGACCATGGCCCAATCATTGGGTCTTAGATTTTTATCAAATGTTTATTTGCTTATTTAACTAAGCATTTAATGAAATATTTCTACAAATATTATGGTTGATCATGATTGTGTGATGAACTTAAGGAATCAATAGGAATGTCCAATTTGTTGACCTGCAGGAACTAAGAACTGAAGAACTAATGTGTCAATGGTGTGGGTAAAACGCTTAATTATCATTACTAACAATGTCATATGTGGTGGGATGGCGTCTGGGCGGGTTGTAGGCTCGACCCTTTCGTATGCCCTATATATAAGCATACTGAATTGGATAGGACAGGTGTCAAAAATGATATTAAGGGAGTTAACTAAGAGATTAGAAAATGTTTTATGTGCGTGTTTAGAACTATGATGAAAATGGAATTGTTTGGTAGGTAAAATGCTTAATTATCATTAACAACAATGTCATATGTGGTTTAGTATGAGGTGGGATGGCTTCTGGGCGGGTTGTAGGCTCGACCCTTTCATATGCCCTATATATAAGCATACCGAACTGGATATTGCAGGTGATGTTAATAAGATTAAGGTTGTTACCGAAAAGGTTTGCAAATCTATATTTCAAATGCTAAACTATATGAACTCACCAACTATGTGTTGACTTGATCTTTTGCATGACTTCTCAGGTGACGAACAGGTCAATTAAGAAGTTATGCTTTTGGACTAGGATACCAGTTACAGGACCTAGCATTTTGGACATGCATATTTTTGGAACATCATTTACAGATTATTTTGTATATCATGTGCTGATACAAGATAGAAAATTTATGATGTTGATAGTAGATTTACATTGTTAAATTATGAACAAAAATGGTGTAATTTAACTTTGTAATTCTATTTTCATTTAGTATTTTCTCATTATATATCATGTGCAATGTAAACAATCTGATCATCACGATTATCTTTCCTGATATAGCGCCCCGAGACCTTTTCGCCCGACGGGAAACTCGATCCAACACGCCGACTCGGGGTGTGACAAGTGGTCCCAACCACATTTGTTGTCCTAGTCCATGGTGGGTTTTCTGTGATGGTCAGTGTTAGGACCAGTTCTCGTGGTTGTAAGGTTCAAGTGGAGTGGTTTTTAACAGGTGGAGTCATGGGTTCGAACAAGGGGTTACAAAACCCTAGTTTTCGTGACTTTGCAGCTCAAATACCTCATTTTTGTTGGTTTTTGCTCCCTATCGGTTGTACTTTCGTGTAGAGGATGATGATAGCTTCGATTAGACACCAAGTTTGCAAGATTTCGTTAAGAATTGAAGGAGATCCAAGGGTTTGAAGTTTGAAATTTCTAGAGAGAGAGATATCCGGGTTTTTGTGTGTAGAGAGAGAATGGAGGTGATGAATGTGGTAGAGGAACTCATTTAGAGTATTTATACCCCGGGTGAGTTCGGGTTCGTTTCGTTTGCTCGGTTTTCGTTTTCGTTGCGTTTCTGGAACGTAACACGCGTGTTTTACGGTTTTAAATAAATGGTTTTATTTTAACATTGTAAGGAGGTCATTCCTAGTAAATCTTCTAACTTTATTATTCTTAATATTTTTAGTTCGTTTCGTTGTTTCGCTTCGTCAGATTTTTCCGCCATCGTGCGTATTCATTCGAATCGTCACTCGAACGAATCCGACGACGAACTTTAAACTCACAGATGTGTTTGTGTGAATCGTCACCCATGCAAACACACTGTCAGTTTGTTATTTTGAAACGATACTGAACTTATGTTTTGAATTGTGTTTCATGACTGACGGACTCAACTAAACTTGCCTGTTTTGACATTGCTTACATTGAATTCACATTGGTTTCTCACTGAGTTGTCGGCCATCTGATTCCTGTCATCTGTGGATATCATATTGCAGCTGATATGTTCTTGTCGTTTGTTTGCACACTGTTGTTTCTCATGAGTTGTTGTATTTTCTGGATTTAAGTTTTTACTTAAACACATACAACTGTTACTTGTTTGTCGTGAGTTGCTGTATTTATTGTATTTAAGTTTTCACTTAAACACATACAACTGTTGTTTGTTTTCTGAGTCTTGTTGTCACACAACTGTTTACATATTGTATTTACATATAGTAAATAGTGAAAATACACATACCGTACGGACTTGCCGGACGATCAGGTACTGGTTGTCACAAATGTCCTTGTTGGTCTTTTTCCATTCTTCATTTTAGCTTCTTTGGCATGTCTTCTAACTGCAGAATACGAGGTACCACATATGTCAGATCCCCATAAATAAAATTTATTGTCTTGGCATCCTTTGGTGGGGATTGTGACAACTAGTATCAGATCGTCCAGCAAGTCCGTACGGTACGTGTACTTTCACTATTTACTATGTGTAAACAGGTTGTGTGACAACAAGACTATGAAAACAATTAACAGTTGTATATATTTTAATGAGAATTGAAATAATAAATATACAACAACACATGTGAAATAACAATTGTGAGAATAAATGACAAAAACATACCGGCTGCGATCTGATATCCACAAATAACAAGAATCAGATGACCGACAATCCAGTGAGAAAACAATGTGAATTTTATCATAACAACGTGAAAACGGTTCAGTTTAGTTGAGTCCGACGGTGAGGAAATACAATTGAAAATAACAACTACGTAGCGTTTATGAATAAGAAACTGATAGTGTGTTCGTGTTGGTGACGATTCACACAAACATATATATGGCTTTAACGTTCTGAATGTTAAATGAAAAATAGCATACAAAAATTAGGAAGTGAAACCGTCGTCGTGCTCGTTCGAGTGACGATTCGAACGAATACACGCGAAGGCGAAACGATGTGACGAAACAAATAAAATAACGTTCGAAAACAGTTAAATAAATAAAAGAATTATAAAATATTAATTAGGAATAACCACCTTAAAAAGGATAAAATAAAACTACTTTTATTTAAAGTTCATAAAGTTTGCGTTACGTTTCGTAAACGTCACGAAAACGATAATTGAACAAACGAAACGAACCCGAACTTGCTCGGGGTATAAAACCCCCAACAAGCATTAATTTCTCATTTATTACCCATCTACCTCTTTCTCTCTCTTAAATCCCGGATCTTGTCTCTCTCTAGAAATCCACCACAAAAACCTTCATAAAATCTTAATTTCTTGGTCAAATCCTTCAAGTTTGGTATCAAATCGAAGCCCTTGACGAGTGGAACATGAAAGTACAGCAGACCGTGCTTGAAATCCACTGATTTGAAGGTAATATGAGCTCAAACTTTCGGATTTTTAGGGTTTTTTATTAAACCGGATGAATGAACTTGAGCTCGAATTTATCTCATCAAACCTTGAATTCTGCATTTTTACATAAGTTTTTATGAATCATTTATGTATAAATAACATGACAAATGGGGGTTTTAAGTGACCTGCAAAATACGTGAAGTCCTGGGAACGGGAGATTGAAGATGAGTAATTCGAGAACACATCTTAGCACAAAGTCAAGATCCAACCCTTTAAATTGTCAAGAACCAACCCTTTAAATTGTCGAGAACCCTTTTTCTTTAAACCTAAAAGTCGAGAAATCCATATGCAATTCGAGAACCCATGTACAAGTTGGAGAACCCATGTACAATTTCAAGAAAACCCCATAAACTCGAGAACCTCCAATACTTGGTATATATATTAGAATCGAGAACATATATTTGTTTTGTATTATTCTTGGGGTCGAGAACAAAATTATTTTGGGGTGGGCAAGTCTAGAAACCAATTTCTTTAATATCTTGGTCGAGAAATCAAATTATAGAGACACACATATATCCAAGAATCTCATGTGGGGTTTAAACACTCGAGAACCATGTTGCAGCCGAGAAACAATCTTGTTATTTTGTTAGAGCCAAGAACCTTCCCTATTTTGAATAGATAATCGGTTTATTGTTGGGGGGCACATACCACCGAAAATAACGTGGTTCCAAGCCAAATAAAACTCATAAAATTCAGCCACAAAGTTAAGGATATTTGTTCCAAAATGGCTTGAACTTAATTAGGTTTGGGCTACAATTGGGTAGGATACCTTAATCAATATTACTTAAACTGTAGAAAGCTCTGGATCAATCACTGGAATTTTATTAACAATTCAATCTAAGCGAAATCTAGATAGAATCTATATGAATCAAAGACATACAATCATTATCATAAACATTCTCTTCATTAATACTGAAATGGATTACAAGAGTAAACAATAAGAACACACAGTTCTATAACAATCACACCAAACTGATAAACACAGGTTCTGTCACTCACCCCTACAAAATCAGACAAACATGCAATATATATAAAGCACTCAGCCGAACCTAGCCGAACATTAGGTTCGCCGGACGAACCTTTACAAAGAAAGACTCTAGGTTCGCCGAACCTTTACACACACATGCCTAGGTTCGTGGGCCAGACGAACCTAGCAGCAAACCTAAATTAACTTAAACTATTTAAATGCAACCTATTATAAAATGTACTAACAAACTCCCCCTTAATAGTTGCTTCAAATCTTCAAAATCTTGATCTTTATTCTTTAATCCGAGTCCCACTCGATGACTGATCTTTACAAACATTATCATCCGCACATATAACCACAGACCTTGGAATCTTTGATAATCTTTCAGCTTCAATCCTTTCATCTCTTTCATCAATCTCCTTTTGCAAAGCCATCAACTCTACATACAAGTAATTCACATCCTCCCAATTACATCCAGAATGAATTCCCAAAGTAAAACACATTCTTGTAATAGTCTCAAACTGCAATGCCATATCTTTATAACTCACTCGCACATCATGATAACCTTCTTTAGCATAAATCTCAGCTTCATTGAGAGTATCAATATCTTGTTTTGAGCAGTTCACAAGCCAAACAGGATCAAGTAATCTAATCACCCTCCATGTGTCATTTTCCAATAACAAAATAATAGCTTCAGAATATATTTCATCATAGAACCAAAATTTGAAGTAAGGTGTCCAATTTTGTTCTATCTTCCTCAACCTTGGTCTTGAATACACTTTAGGCTTTGGATAGACATAAGAGTTATACTTCAGCACTGAAAATTGAGGTACTAACCAGTTCCATCCTTTTCCTGCTTCCTTTTTCAACAAAGCTTCAAATCTATCATTATGTTCAGTCTGAAATGGCTTGATCATCTTTAATCTTGACAGCTGGATGCATTCAAAGGATGGTAAAGACATCAGATCACAAGCTTTTCCAAAGTACTGGCACCAATCAGTTCTCTTCACATCATAACATCCTATGTTTTTCAACACTCTAGGAATATTGTGATAAAATCCATAACTCAAAATCCTTCCATGCATTTTAGACTTTGATCCAATCTTGAATCTTGTAAATTGTCTTGAATGTTTATCAGGAACAGATTCATTATATCTCTCAATCATCTATCTAAAAATCATCAAATTATCAATAATGTACTTTGTTCTTCCTGATTCTCTCTCCATACATCCATTGGTGTCTTGATCTTTAATGTTTCACTTGACATACTTTGATATTTCTTATGAGCTTCAATATCAAAAATCTTTTTCAAAGTCTGTAAATTGTACAAATTTTCTTCAGAAGATCTATCATATTCAAACTCAAATGATCTTTCTGCATCTCCCATAAGGATCTTCTCAGAAACATTTGCATTTCGAAGTTCATTCAACTTTACTCCAAACAAATTTGCAAGTTCTTCATTTGTGTATCCATCAACAACTTTGTAATTCTCCTTCTTCAGCTTGCTTAAATAACTCTGCCAATGTTGGTAATGAATCATCAACAACTGTCTTCTGATACTTAATCTCTGTAATATCTTCAATCTCAACATCTTCACAATCTTTTGCTCAATTAGGATCAATAGAAGAAACAAGATTTGCATCCAAAGAAATCCCAGATGAATTATACACAACTATAGCTCCAGTAATAGAGTTCAATTCGCTTGAACCACAAGCTCCAGCTACACCATTATCATCCCTATCATCATCATTATAAGTACCAAGACCTGGATGTTCATCAAAATCAGAATCTTCATAGTCAACTTTTACTTCATCATCTTCATCTTCTATGTTAACATCAACATGATCAGCAACATTTCCTTCATACACATTAACTCATTCATTGTCATCAACTCTGGTTTCAATGTGAATACCAGTAGAAGCTTAATCTTGAATATCATTTATTCTTTTCTGCAACATCTGATTCTCTTTCTCCAGACTCATTATCTTATCATTATCTTCTCTGGCTATTCTTTCCAATGACACAATTCTATCATTCATTGTCTTCTTATCCTGTAGATCATCCTCTCTCCATTTCTTTAGTTGAATGATATGGATCTTCATCATGTCAATTTCATTTTGTATTGAAGAAGACTTTTGTTCAGAATCAACTCTTTCTTTTTATTTCTTGTACTTGTCAAATTCTTGAGATAAGATAGAAAATCTTCTTCTTAATTTTGAATTATCATAATCCAAAGAAAAGTTTAAATCCAAATCATCTAAGCCTTCAAACATTGCATCAACTCTTGAAGTCGAAGTCTCTTGAAATGAAGTAGTAATTGTAGTAGCTTGAACAATAGATGCCATAAACGGTGCAACACCAACAGGACAAAGCAGAAACACTTGGCATTGTATCTTCAACTTACACAGGAACTGGTGATGTAGAAACAACAACATTTGAAGAAGATATAGGAATAGAAGCAGATAAATAAAAAAGTAGAAGCAGAAACAGGCGTAGAAGATGTAATCACTGGAGAAGAAACAATGATTCTTGGTGTTCTTGTTTTCTTTCTTCAGGGAAAATTAGCCATTCTCTTCTTCTTCTTTGGACGAGATGTTTCTGGCTCATCCACAGTAAAATTTGGATCATTCCTTTCTTCTCGCTCTTCCATACCTTGTTGTTGTTGCATTGGATTCCTCTTCATTCTTCGAACCATTATATTTCCAACTTGAACATCTTCCATTTCAGATTCCGTTTACTCTTCTTCTATTTCATCAACAACATTCTCAGTCTCAACATTTGAGGGTGATGTAGTAGCAGCAGCTTGCTTAGAAACATTTTGTTGCTCAAGATAAATAACTTGAAGAGGCTCAAATGTAGATTGAGTAACACTTGGAGTTGCTTGTTCTTGAAGATGAGATGTAGATGATTGTTCACGAGTTTGTCTAACTTGTGGATCTTGTGGAGGAGGTGGTGGTTTTGGATCTTCATCCATCTGTTCACTCTCTGAGTTAGAATCATCATTTCTCCATGCATCATTTAGTGGAGCTACATAATTGACTCTCGCGTAATGACAAACCAAGTCTTTTGTAAAAACAACATTGCTACTATTTTGATAAATCTTCCACTTGACACAAACTAGAATTAGTCATATTCTTTAACTTCAGTATGTCATTCACAGCTCTTGGTAATTTCTGCTCAGGAAACTTCTCATCAATAAACATCTGCACAAACCTTGGATACATCAAGAATTTGTCTTAAGCCTTAGTGATGTTTTCAGATAGATATATGAAAATCATAGCAAAGAAGTTGAGTAGCTTGTTCAGAATCAATGCAACCATAGATGATCTCATCAAATATCCCAGCTTATCAAAAGTTCATTTCCTTATGCAATGTAGAAGTACATGTGCAAGAAACTTGTATTGTAGAGGCAGCTTCCCCTTCTTGATGGAATATTCACTATAGACTCCAAAATACTTAATCCTCATGAAACATCCTTTGATACATCTTTCAGGAATCAATGTCATTCCTTCAGGTTCTCTTCCAAACTGTAACACTCTCCCAACATCAGCTTCACTTATCCTGATCACTTGTCCCAGCACACTTGCTTCAATCACAAACACATCTCTGAATGTGAGATCTATAAATGTGACAAGAGTTGGAGATAGCATAATAGATCCTCGATCTTCTCTGAAACTCTATCATCGGCTGAACTCTTTACCATTCTTGGTAGTAGGAGCCAGATAAGCACACAGATTGTGTTTATCACCAAATGCTAGATTTGCCATATCTACAATTAAAACAATCAAAAATCAGAAACAAAATTTAATTCAAAAATCAAAAAATTAAAATTTTTTTCTAAGTCCTAAGTCCAGCGAACCTCCCCTGTGTCGAACCTTTACTTATGAACGAACCTAAGAAATAGACAAACCTATTTCATGCTCACGAACCTTACTATCAAGCAAACCTACTTTTTAGGTGCGAACCTTTTGGTCAACCGAACCTTTGACCATTAGAGGTTCGGTCATTGATTTAGAAAAGGTTCGGCCCGAACCTTTTTAAATCAAACGAACCTGTAACTTCAAAAGAACTTGTTATGAAATCCAATTCAAAATCCAAATTTATGACTTTGACCAAATTAATCACATCAATAGGTTCGCCATTAGTCGATTAACAACTTTAATGAAAACATTTTTCGTCAAACTATGATTTAAAACGATTTATTCAATATTTTTAAGTTCGACTATCTGGACTTAGAACCTAGATTTCTACAAATCTAACTGATGAAAAATCAATCTATCTACCTTTTTAGAATCACAATAACAATATGAATCTGAAGATCTATGGCAATCCCACTAATAATCACAAAATCGAAAATCAAAATCAACAAGAAGAGGTTCGTTTCAAAGACAAATTAGTGAAAGTGACGAAGCTGTTTCACGAACCTTTGAATTTATACCTTATCAAGTTTCATACGAACCTGTGAAATAAGCCTTTCATCGAACCTATAAGCAAACCTTGTTTGACGAACCTGTTATCAAACCTATTGAACAAACCTCCTATAAAACCTACTGGAGGAACCTCCCAGCACATCTTATTAACGAACCTTTCACCAAACCTATTTGACATTTTAACCTTCTCAGATTTAATCACAAATTTTCAAACAAAACAAAATTTGGTGTTTCAGAGTTAAAAACAAATAATCAATAGTTATTGATTCAACATCAGATACTTAAACATCTTTTTGGATTTTAAAAATTTATATTAAAACACACCAAGAGCATTATTGTTTCATGAGCATTATTGGATTTTGAACACATCACCGTTTTGTGAATAATTAATCAAACAATAATGCTCTTGAAACAATTTAATTCAAATGTGAATAGTTTGATCATGCAAAAACAAAATATAATTTCTTTTTAAAAATAATTAAATGTAAAACAATTTGAAGTTGTTCAAAATCTTGGAATCAAGGTTAATACTTTCGTATGCTCAGATGATTCAGATAATGAACTAAACAATAATTTAAGATTAATATTTTAACAATCAGATCGATATTTCATATACGTAGAAATTTTCCAAATCTTAATCAAACCAAGAAAATAAATTTGAATTATTTAAAGGTATAACAATCAGGTCGATACGTAAGTATACGCAGAGAAAGTTTCAGCTTTAAACGAAAATAAAAGAAAAAAAAATTTAGAAATTTTTTTATATTGATCACATGATCAACACTAGCAATTAAGTAATTTTAATTCAAGAAACACATTATAAGATTAAAAATCACGCTTTCAGCACAAAGCTAAGCACTGTATCCTAAGCAACTTTGTCTCACAAAGTATAATCACAATTTTGTCAAATGTTATCTTAACTAAGTTATAAACCTACCAACATATCATACTAAGTAATTGTATATGCTCTTTATGTTTAAGTTCTAATATGATACACATATACTTCTGATTGCTTCAATGTACTATCATTTCTCACTAGGTCGAATCAATTTGTAACATCAATGCCGAACACGTTACCGGAATAGTGAACTGCATAGTAACGTGCACAGTAACTTAGGTACACATTACGTGAAACTATTTATAGGCTATTGACATTTGATTCTTAACACTAAACTATTATGCTATTGGTCTGAAGTCTGCTTTAAACCATGTGGTTTAACAGTCAGAAACACATCAGACAACACAGAACTGACACACAGATGCTTGATTTGATGCTACTATGTATAAGCGTATGTGAGGTTCAACAGAACAAAACCATAACGATACTTGTTACAGAATGCTAAACCGACGAATTATTCGTATAGGTGACGATCTGTAAGAATAAATCTGAAAGTTTAAAGTTCTGAAATGATGATTGGAAAGTAGAAAACAAGAATCAGAAAGCCAAACCATCGTCGTGTTTGTTCGAATGACGATTCGAACGAATACGCGCGATGGTTACGCGTTCTGATGAAATGAAAACGAAAACGATACGAATGATAATAAATTTAAGAAAACATAATATTTTCTGTTTTACAATTTTGAAACTGTAACATCAGTGCTGGAACCGTCACCGGAACAGTGATCTTAAACAGTAACATGAACAGTAAACAGGTAAGAACTATGTATATTTCAGTGCATTTCCTATTCATGTCATTTGTCATTATCATTATGTGTTATCAAACAACAAGTTCAGAAACATTTAACAGAAACCAAGTTCAGAACGATGGTTCTTGAGTCAGATAACTATTTGGAAACACAGAACCATCATGAGATTATTTGTTAGGATTTATTATGAATAAACGTATGTGAGGCTTTACAGAACAAAACAACACGAATATCGTTATGTGAATGCTAAATTAACGGGTTATTCGTATAGGTAACGATCTGTACGAATATATCTGAAAGTTTAACATTCTGAATGATATTCTATAATTAGAAAACAAGATTGAAAAGTATAGTTATCATCGTGTTCGTACGAGTGACGACTCGAACAAATACGCGAGACGACCGTACGATTCGATTTAAACAGAAAATTTAATAAATTCTAAGAATAAATAAAAGATATTAGTTAATTTACTAGGAATAACTGTGACAATCCGACTTTTCACACTAACCTTGTTAACGGGAGTTGGTGCTATCACAGGCCCAACAAGGCCAATGAAGGCCCAACAAGGCCAATAAAGGCCCAACAAGGCCAATCAAGGCCCAATAATACCAATGAAGGCCCAACAAAGTCAAGGAAGACCCAACAAGGTCAATTAGGCCCAACGAAGTCTATGTAAGCCCAACAGAGCCAATGTAGGCCCAATAAGACCAGTTTAAGTTCAACAGAAACAAGGAAGGCCCACTGAAGCCCAGACAGGTCCACTAAGGCCAAAGAAGACTCAAGGTAGGCCCATTGAGATCTGGGAAGCTCAATTATAAATGCAAGGCCAATAAGGCCCAGTAAGGTCAATGAAGGCCCAGTAAGTTCAGGATAGGCCCAGTGAACCTGATGGAGGCCCAATTGGGTTGATCAAGCCCAATATTAGTTCAAGTAGTTAATCAGTGAAAATCTGGCAGATTCGGATTAACCCTGTTAATCAGGAATTGACAAAAATGATTCGAAATCGATCAAGATTGAATTAAAAGTGGTGTATTTAATCAAATTAGGTTATAAGGCATTTTGATTATAGGAAGTAATATTTTAATTATCAATTTTGACTATAAAGGTCAAAATTCGAGTAGAATTATCAAAATTTAAGTGGAATTCGAATCATTGGGCAGTAATAACCGTGTTTAATCTGCCTTAAATCATCACATTGATGATTAGTAATCAGCCACATACGTTATGAAGCCATTAGTTGGTGAATTAAACCAAAAACAAACTCAAAGTTTGTAACCGTAGCTCCTCATTATCAAAAGTGGTTATCTCAATCATAATTCGTGAAATTGAAAGCTCAGAACCCTTATTCGGCACACTCAGAACATACCTCATATATCAATTTGAATCAAAAAGCATCGGGAAGGATACTTTGATCGGAAGTCGGCCGGAAGTTAAGCCACAAGTCGAGCCATTCCAATTCGTTATCAATCAAGGTAAGAAATCACTTCTACATCTTCAGAATCAATCGACTAAGAGTAATCCTAAACTTAATTTCGTTTTAAGCATCTAATCATATGGGTTCTACAGTTAGGGTTCCTTATTTCAACGGTTTTAGGGATTTTGATTGATATGGATCTTAAAATGAAATTAAACTACATCATTAGTTTCAGAAGATCCCGATCGAAGATAAACCTCTATCAATTTCATATATAAGCAACGAATCGATCACAGTCTAATGCTAGGGCTCATTGTCTAGAATGTTTTGGGGATTTTGTATTGAATGGATATTACATTCAAATTAAAGGGTATGAGTAGTTCCAGAAAGTCTCGATTTAGGTTATTACGATGTTAATTTTTTTATGGAACTACGAATTGTTAGGTTTCAATTATTAGGGTTCATAGGAGGAATACGTTTGTAAGTTTTGAAGCAAACTGTTACGATTTTTGAAATTGTTTAAACAGAAGGGTTCGGAATTTGTTATTCAATGAAAACCCTATGGTTTGAATGTTAATCGGATTCGAAATCGGGTGTAATTGGAGATGAATTGCTTCGGCTATATTATGGAATAGAAGTTGGACTGGAATGGGATTTAAAAGAAATTAATTCTGATAACCATCGCGAAACCCTAGCGGGCTGAGATGGTAGACGCGGTGTGTTTGGTGTTGAGGGTCGCGGGTTCGAGTCCCGGCCCAGCCATTTTTGAGTTTTTAAAAATCATTTTAGTATTTTAGGCATAACTTTCTCATACGAACTCCGATTAAGTCCGTTCAAGTTGCGTTGGAACCGTAATTAGAATACGAACGTGTTGAAATGATAAAATCCATATTTTAACCCGAACATGAAATCGCGTATAATTACGTTTAATTAAATAAAATCAAATGTGATTTTATTTAAACGATTTCAAAAGCACGCGTACTTCCGTATGCCTAAATTCTCACACTTTAACGTACGTATGTTGATACGTATGTGATTTTAAGCACAAAACGATTATTCGAATAACAATAGGTTATTGTTTAAATCACAGATTCTTCGTAGAGGATTTCTACGCAAGTTCACACGTGTTTGATCATTCTACTACTATCAAAGGTGCGTACACGGCCCCTTTCTTATTTTAAACTGTATTGGGGGAGAAAACATGTGCAACAAACTGATTTTTAGATACATAACACTTGCATGAGTTATCTGTTTACATTATGTGAAAACATATCAACTTGAAAGTCCTTACACACCTCGAACCGTTTAGTTTGCTGTAATGCAAAGCGTGGTAGTTGGAAATAGATCTATTAGGTTTGACAAACCTCACCTGGTAGATGGGATCTACGCAGGTGTTTGACTGACCAAACACACATTTACTATTGTTGTGATAGACAATAGTGGCAAGGCGAAAACATGCTATAGCATGGCAACTAGTCATCTTCGGTGTCGAACACGTATGTAAATAGTTTATATGACTAGCTATCATGACTGTGCATTTGTGATTATGTTATCTACAAACTTGTTATTCAAACTGATGTTTTGAACACTATGATTACTTAAAACCTGTGTTATGCACCAACCTTTGTGTTGACTTGATTTGCATGTTTTCTCAGGACGCTAAGGCGCGCGTAACAGCTGGCATGGACTAGGAAGATAGAGTCTCATGCATTTCTTTCACTTTGATTATTTAAATCTGAATATTTTAGTACTTTGAATTGTAATGTTTGATTTACAACTGTTTATGGTTTTTAACCGCTTCCGCACTTTTTGTAAACTCTGGTTATTATGTTTGTTTTAAAGACCAACATATGTTTTTGAAATTCATATAGAGGTCTTCGCTATGTCTAATGATCTGAGATCCTGGTTTGTCACGTTCCCAAACGGTATGATTCCGTTAGTTGAAATTGGGGGTGTGACAGATTGGTATCAGAGCCTTTAGTTATAGCGAATTAGGTTTGCATTTGTAGGCCTAGACTATGACTGTTAGACATTAGACACACATGTCTACACATACTGCTTAGAAATTACATATGACATTATGTAATTGATTTGCTTACGTATTCCATGGCACTGCACTTACATATGATATTATGTAACAGGCATGGCTTCATCATCAGTTCCTTATGTTATCATTGATGATTCCGAGGACGAGGAGCCGATGGTTCCGGCACCACCATTATCACCACCACCACCCATTCCATCACCTCCACCATATGAGATGGAGGA
This sequence comes from Mikania micrantha, assembly GCA_009363875.1. Taxonomy (NCBI): domain Eukaryota; kingdom Viridiplantae; phylum Streptophyta; class Magnoliopsida; order Asterales; family Asteraceae; genus Mikania; species Mikania micrantha. Next base: position 23,559 of record SZYD01001783.1, on the reverse strand, counting down.
CTCCGATCCAGAGGAGGATCCGGAGGAAGACCCGGAGGAGGATCCGGAGGAGGATCCAGACGAGGATCCTGATGAGGATCCAGAGGAGGATCCAGACGAGGATCCAGTTGAGGACCCGGATGAGGATCCGGAGGAGGCACCATGGGTGAATACCCAGGGACTCTATGCTGCAGGACCATCTACACATCCACCACCTGTACTTGATGCTCCTGAGCCTAAGAGGCGAAGGACAGACGCGGAGGAGATCGCCAAGTTGCGCGAGGACTTGGATGAGACAGAAGACAAGCTCATACAGAGATCTCAGGAGTTATGGGATGCCATTGAGAGGCAAGAGGAACTTGCCCAACTGGTTCATGACATGCGAGATGAGATGTGGAACATGATGGGTCGTCTCGACACTGCAGAAAACCGAGCTCTATTCTTGGAGGGTAGAGTAGAAGCCTTGGAGGATTTGATGGCCTCTGAGAACGAGGAGGAGGATGAGGAGGAAGAAGGGGAGGAACCAGCACCAGTTGCTGAGTCCGATCCTGAATCCGCCGTTGAGGACGACTGATTATTGTTTTCTTTTACTTTCTGTTTTATTTAAACTTATTAGGAACGGGTTGTGTTCCTACATTAGTAGTTTGAAATTTTGTATTTCATTTCAAAAAGTATTGTATTCAAAGAAAGTTTCTATTTATGGAAGAATTATTGTTTGTTTTCAACAACTGTGTTGATTATATTACATGTTGTGTTTGTTGTTTTTACTTACACATGTTACATTGGATTTTGACTTCGTGCTAACACTTCTTATAAATAGGAAACTAATGGCTGAGGGAAACGTACATATGACTGTTGCTGAGCTCAACGAGCTAATTAACAACAGAGTCGCGGAGGCTATTGCACAGTATGCTCAGACACACAACACAGGGCCACAGGGTCCAGCTGGGGGAGTGATTAACCCACAAGTCTGCACGTTCAAGATGTTCTTGGACTGCAAACCACACAACTTCAAAGGGTCGGAGGGAGCCATAGGACTTCTCCGATGGATTGAAAAGGCTGAGTCTGTATTTGAAATGTGCAACTGCCCTGAGGATAGCAAGGTGAAATTTGCTACTGGAACATTAGAGGGTCCAGCACTGACTTGGTGGAACTCCAATGTTCAGACTCTGGGGTTGGGAGAAGCAAATGCGTTGACCTGGAACAACTTCAAAACTTTGCTACAAGAGGAGTATTGTCCTCGTAGTGAAATGCAGAAGTTGGAGGAAGAGTATTGGCACCTCAAGATGGAGGGGTCAAATATTGAGGAGTACACGACCAGATCGCATGAACTGGCCAGACTGCTTCCACACATGGCTACTCCAGTCAGTAAGTGGATTGAACGGTACATTGGAGGACTAGTGCCTCAGATTCAAGGGTTGGTGACTTCAGCAAATCCCACCACCATCCAACAAGCTGTTCGTCTAGCACATCAGCTTACTGATCAGGCAGTGTTACAGGGAACCCTGCCTAAGCGAACATCTGCTACCAAGGTAGGAGATCACAAGAGGAAGTGGGAAAGCAACAACTACAAGGGTAATAACCAACAGCAGAACAGGAAGCAGGACTCGAACAAGTCCTATCATAATTCAAACAGTGGTCAGCAATCATCATCGTCAGGGGGCTATATTGGTAAGCACCCCAAGTGCAACAGGTGTGGTTACCATCATGCGGGTAACCAATGTGATAGAGCTAAGTGCCAGAGGTGTGGCAAGGTTGGGCATGCGGCTAAGGATTGTCGCGGAGAGCTACAGAACAATAATAACAACCAGAACAATAACCAGAACACCGCTCAGAAAGGTTGTTTTGAGTGCGGCAAGATGGGCCATTTCAAGAAAGATTGCCCACAACTTAAGAAAGGCGGGGACAACAATGGTAATGGTAATGGAAATGGAAACGGTAATGGCAATGGCACCAACAACAATAACAACAACAATAACAACAACAACAACGGTGCTAGAGGCAGGGCGTTTGTGATAGGAGGACGTCAAGCGCGGGAGGATCCCAACATTGTTACGGGTACGTTCCTCTTAAATAATCACTATGCCTCTATGTTATTTGACACCGGTGCCGATCGGAGCTTTGTATCTAGTTCACTTGTTAAGTTGCTAAATGTTAGTCCCACTGCCTTAGATAGTCCCTATACTGTGGAATTAGCTGATGGTAAGTTGATTGTAGTGGAAAACATTTATAAGGAATGTATCCTTGATTTGATGGGTCAGACATTAGAGATTGATTTGATGCCTATTGCCTTAGGCAGTTTTGATGTAGTCATTGGCATGGACTGGTTGTCCAAAAACCAGGCTGAAATTATATGCCATGAAAAGATTGTTCGCATACCTCTTCCGCAGGGAGAGACATTATATGTACAAGGCGAGAAGAGCAGTACGCCACTGCGTCTTATATCTTGTATGAAGGCACACAAATGTCTGCGGAAAGGTCATACGGCAGTTATAGCACTTATAACTGAAAAGCCAGTAGCTGAGAAGAAACTTGAAGATATACCTATAGTTTGTGAATTTCCGGAGGTGTTTCCAGAAGACTTGCCGGGATTACCGCCTGTCAGACAGGTGGAATTCCGAATCGATCTTACACCAGACGCAGCACCGATAGCTAGGGCGCCTTATCGACTTGCACCGTCAGAGATGCAAGAGTTATCCACACAACTGCAAGAATTGTTGGATAAGGGTTTCATACGACCTAGTTTTTCACCATGGGGAGCTCCAGTATTGTTTGTAAAGAAGAAGGACGGAACTTTTCGTATGTGTATCGATTACCGGGAATTGAACAAGGTTACTATCAAGAACCGGTATCCGTTACCTAGGATTGACGATCTGTTCGATCAGTTGCAAGGTTCGAGTTACTACTCGAAGATTGATCTCAGGTCGGGTTATCATCAACTAAGAGTCCAGGAGGAGGATATTCCAAAGACAGCATTCAGGACGCGCTATGGCCATTATGAGTTCTTGGTCATGCCATTTGGGTTGACAAACGCTCCAGCTGTATTCATGGATCTCATGAATCGTGTTTGTAAACCTTATCTTGATAAGTTTGTCATTGTTTTCATTGATGACATTCTCATTTATTCAAAGTCTGAGGAGGAACATGCTGAACATCTTCGATTACTACTAGAGCTGTTGAAACAGGAACAACTGTACGCTAAGTTCTCGAAATGTGATTTCTGGATGCGAGAAGTACAGTTCTTGGGGCATATAGTTAATGAAAAGGGTATACATGTTGATCCAGCGAAGATTGAAGCGATTAAGAATTGGGAAGCGCCAAAGACCCCTACCGAGGTACGACAATTCCTTGGTTTGGCGGGTTATTATCGACGATTCATTGAAGGTTTCTCAAAGATCGCTCAACCACTTACAGCTCTGACGCACAAAGGAACAAAATATAACTGGACGGATAAACAAGAAGCTGCATTCCAGTTATTGAAACAGAAGCTTTGCAGCGCACCAATTCTGTCATTACCGGAAGGAACGGAAGACTTTGCGGTGTATTGTGACGCATCTCGACAGGGTTTGGGATGTGTGTTGATGCAACGGGATAAAGTGATCGCTTATGCTTCCAGACAACTACGAACACATGAAAAGAATTACACTACTCATGATTTGGAGTTAGGAGCAGTGGTTTTTGCTTTGAAGATTTGGAGGCATTATTTGTATGGAACTAAGTGTACAATTTATACTGATCACAAGAGTTTGCAACATATCTTTGATCAGAAGGAGCTTAATATGAGACAACGACGATGGGTTGAGTTGTTGAACGATTATGAGTGTGCGATTAAGTATCATCCGGGAAAGGCTAATGTCGTAGCCGATGCTTTGAGCAGAAAAGATACAACGGGAACAAGACGGGTTCGTGCACTTATGATGACAATACACACTGACTTACCTGATAAGGTACGCAGTGTTCAGATCGAGGCCTTGAAAAAGGAAAACTTGGTACAGGAATCCTTACGAGGAATGGAAGAACGGTTGGATACGAATGATGATGGAATTCGTTATTTCACTAACCGAATGTGGATACCTTTATATGGAGGTTTAAGAGAACTCGTGATGGACGAAGCGCACAAGTCTAGATATTCAGTCCATCCGGGATCAGACAAGATGTACCATGACTTGAAGGCACTGTATTGGTGGCCTCACATGAAAGCTGATATTGCTAAGTACGTTAGCAAATGTTTGACTTGTTCGAAAGTCAAAGTTGAATATCAGAAACCATCTGGTTTATTGCAACAACCAGAGATACCGATGTGGAAATGGGAACAGATTTCGATGGATTTTATTACTAAGTTACCCCGTACACCAAGTGGTTGTGATACGATATGGGTAATTGTCGATCGATTAACGAAGTCTGCACACTTCCTAGCAATCAAAGAAACTGACAAGATGGAGAAACTGACTCGCATTTACATCAAGGAAGTAGTAGCACGACATGGCGTGCCGATCTCTATCATATCAGATCGGGATGCCCGGTTTACTTCCAACTTTTGGAAATCTCTTCATAAGTCATTGGGGACTCGCTTAGATATGAGTACCGCTTATCATCCACAAACCGACGGTCAAAGTGAACGTACGATTCAAACGCTCGAGGATATGTTACGAGCCTGTGTAATTGACTTTGGTGACAGCTGGGAGAATCATTTACCGTTGGTGGAATTCTCTTACAATAATAGTTATCATACAAGTATTCAAGCAGCACCGTTTGAAGCTTTGTATGGTCGCAAATGTCGTTCACCAGTTTGCTGGGCTGAGATTGGAGACAGTCAGATAACAGGTCCTGAACTGGTGCACGAAACAACAGAGAAGATAGTTTAAATTAGGAATCGTATGGCAGCGGCTCGGGATCGACAGAAGAGTTATGCAGACAAACGTCGCAAGCCGTTGGAATTTCAAGTAGGAGACCGAGTTCTTCTAAAGGTATCACCTTGGAAAGGTGTGATACGATTCGGCAAGTGCGGCAAGCTTAGTCCACGTTACGTAGGACCTTTTGAGATTCTGAAAAGGATTGGTCCGGTTGCGTACCAACTCAAACTACCGGAAGAACTCAGTGGAGTTCATGATGTTTTTCATGTGTCGAACTTAAAGAAATGTCTTTCGGACGAGACATTGATTGTACCGTTAGAAGAAATACAAGTAGATGAACAACTGCGATTCATTGAAGAACCAGCAGAAATCATGGACCGAGAGGTCAAACAACTGAAGCAAAGCAAGATTCCAATAGTCAAAGTCCGATGGAATTCAAGACGTGGTCCTGAATTCACATGGGAACGGGAAGATCAAATGATGAAGAAATATCCTCATCTATTCAAGACAGCTACTGCTAACACGGAGAGCGCACGTTAAATTTCGGGACGAAATTTCCTTCAACAAGGGGATGACGTGATGTTTTCACACATCATCACTGCAAATTTCAAACTGTAAGCACAAACGTTTTATTTATTCAATTGATTTTGTTACAGATATTTGTGCTACATTACATTTTATATGTTTTATGTGCTACATTTCATATGTTACATGTTATGGTAGTACATACACGATTGGTTACATACATTTTACTATGTGCGGGGTTGCATAGTACAAACAGTTTCAGACACTCACTATGTGTGAGGTTACACAACACAGTATGATCAAACACAAACAGTCACAGTTAGGTGAACTAACTAGTGTACACGCAAACAGTCACATTGAATGATCACAATTGAGTTGTGATGTTGCAAGCATTAGACTTTGTGTGTGAGTACACACAAGCACACAGAATGATCAAATCACACTAACACGTACGATTTAAACTCGTAAGTAGTTTCCTAACTACTCTTAACACTTGCTAATTTTCGGGACGAAAATTCCTTCAACAAGGGGATGATGTGACAATCCGACTTTTCACACTAACCTTGTTAACGGGAGTTGGTGCTATCACAGGCCCAACAAGGCCAATGAAGGCCCAACAAGGCCAATAAAGGCCCAACAAGGCCAATCAAGGCCCAATAATACCAATGAAGGCCCAACAAAGTCAAGGAAGACCCAACAAGGTCAATTAGGCCCAACGAAGTCTATGTAAGCCCAACAGAGCCAATGTTGGCCCAATAAGACCAGTTTAAGTTCAACAGAAACAAGGAAGGCCCACTGAAGCCCAGACAGGTCCACTAAGGCCAAAGAAGACTCAAGGTAGGCCCATTGAGATCTGGGAAGCTCAATTATAAATGCAAGGCCAATAAGGCCCAGTAAGGTCAATGAAGGCCCAGTAAGTTCAGGATAGGCCCAGTGAACCTGATGGAGGCCCAATTGGGTTGATCAAGCCCAATATTAGTTCAAGTAGTTAATCAGTGAAAATCTGGCAGATTCGGATTAACCCTGTTAATCAGGAATTGACAAAAATGATTCGAAATCGATCAAGATTGAATTAAAAGTGGTGTATTTAATCAAATTAGGTTATAAGGCATTTTGATTATAGGAAGTAATATTTTAATTATCAATTTTGACTATAAAGGTCAAAATTCGAGTAGAATTATCAAAATTTAAGTGGAATTCGAATCATTGGGCAGTAATAATCGTGTTTAATCTGCCTTAAATCATCACATTGATGATTAGTAATCAGCCACATACGTTATGAAGCCATTAGTTGGTGAATTAAACCAAAAACAAACTCAAAGTTTGTAACCGTAGCTCCTCATTATCAAAAGTGGTTATCTCAATCATAATTCGTGAAATTGAAAGCTCAGAACCCTTATTCGGCACACTCAGAACATACCTCATATATCAATTTGAATCAAAAAGCATCGGGAAGGATACTTTGATCGGAAGTCGGCCGGAAGTTAAGCCACAAGTCGAGCCATTCCAATTCGTTATCAATCAAGGTAAGAAATCACTTCTACATCTTCAGAATCAATCGACTAAGAGTAATCCTAAACTTAATTTCGTTTTAAGCATCTAATCATATGGGTTCTACAGTTAGGGTTCCTTATTTCAACGGTTTTAGGGATTTTGATTGATATGGATCTTAAAATGAAATTAAACTACATCATTAGTTTCAGAAGATCCCGATCGAAGATAAACCTCTATCAATTTCATATATAAGCAACGAATCGATCACAGTCTAATGCTAGGGCTCATTGTCTAGAATGTTTGGGGATTTTGTATTGAATGGATATTACATTCAAATTAAAGGGTATGAGTAGTTCCAGAAAGTCTCGATTTAGGTTATTACGATGTTAATTTTTTTATGGAACTACGAATTGTTAGGTTTCAATTATTAGGGTTCATAGGAGGAATACGTTTGTAAGTTTTGAAGCAAACTGTTACGATTTTTGAAATTGTTTAAACAGAAGGGTTCGGAATTTGTTATTCAATGAAAACCCTATGGTTTGAATGTTAATCGGATTCGAAATCGGGTGTAATTGGAGATGAATTGCTTCGGCTATATTATGGAATAGAAGTTGGACTGGAATGGGATTTAAAAGAAATTAATTCTGATAACCATCGCGAAACCCTAGCGGGCTGAGATGGTAGACGCGGTGTGTTTGGTGTTGAGGGTCGCGGGTTCGAGTCCCGGCCCAGCCATTTTTGAGTTTTTAAAAATCATTTTAGTATTTTAGGCATAACTTTCTCATACGAACTCCGATTAAGTCCGTTCAAGTTGCGTTGGAACCGTAATTAGAATACGAACGTGTTGAAATGATAAAATCCATATTTTAACCCGAACACGAAATCGCGTATAATTACGTTTAATTAAATAAAATCAAATGTGATTTTATTTAAACGATTTCAAAAGCACGCGTACTTCCGTATGCCTAAATTCTCACACTTTAACGTACGTATGTTGATACGTATGTGATTTTAAGCACAAAACGATTATTCGAATAACAATAGGTTATTGTTTAAATCACAGATTCTTCGTAGAGGATTTCTACGCAAGTTCACACGTGTTTGATCATTCTACTACTATCAAAGGTGCGTACACGGCCCCTTTCTTATTTTAAACTGTTTTGGGGGAGAAAACATGTGCAACAAACTGATTTTTAGATACATAACACTTGCATGAGTTATCTGTTTACATTATGTGAAAACATATCAACTTGAAAGTCCTTACACACCTCGAACCGTTTAGTTTGCTGTAATGCAAAGCGTGGTAGTTGGAAATAGATCTATTAGGTTTGACAAACCTCACCTGGTAGATGGGATCTACGCAGGTGTTTGACTGACCAAACACACATTTACTATTGTTGTGATAGACAATAGTGGCAAGGCGAAAACATGCTATAGCATGGCAACTAGTCAGCTTCGGTGTCGAACACGTATGTAAATAGTTTATATGACTAGCTATCATGACTGTGCATTTGTGATTATGTTATCTACAAACTTGTTATTCAAACTGATGTTTTGAACACTATGATTACTTAAAACCTGTGTTATGCACCAACCTTTGTGTTGACTTGATTTGCATGTTTTCTCAGGACGCTAAGGCGCGCGTAACAGCTGGCATGGACTAGGAAGATAGAGTCTCATGCATTTCTTTCACTTTGATTATTTAAATCTGAATATTTTAGTACTTTGAATTGTAATGTTTGATTTACAACTGTTTATGGTTTTTAACCGCTTCCGCACTTTTTGTAAACTCTGGTTATTATGTTTGTTTTAAAGACCAACATATGTTTTTGAAATTCATATAGAGGTCTTCGCTATGTCTAATGATCTGAGATCCTGGTTTGTCACGTTCCCAAACGGTATGATTCCGTTAGTTGAAATTGGGGGTGTGACAATAACCACTTAAATTAAATTCATAAATCTTATTTTATAAACCGGGTCGTTTCATTTCGAAAATCACGAGAAATCGAAGTTGTACGCGAAACCGATCGAGACCGAACAACCGGGTATGTTGGAAACATTAAATGAGGTCATTTAATGTTGACCAACGTCCACCAACCCCTCTCTTTCTCTCATTTCACGTCCCAAACCCTCTCTCTCTCTAGAACAAGTTTCTCCTCCTTCTCTCTACAATTTGGTGTTGATTTCTCAGTGGATTCAAGCCTAGTTGGTGTCAAAACGACCCCCTCATCAAGAAGATCACGAAAGTACAAGAAATTACAGCTCTCCGTCATAGAATTCGAGGTAACTTTTAATCTTATTTTCGGTTTTAGAGGGTTTTCACGAGTCTTGTAGTTATTGCCAAGATAACCGATTATAAACACTTAAAAACATCTGAGTTAAAGTGTTAAATGCATTTAGGTAGTGTTAGGAAGGGGTCTGTAACAGGTCAAGCCTTCTAGGACGAAGATGGTGATGCCCAAAACCCCAAAAGTTCGTGAACCCATCGGCCGAAACCAACAGCACCTAGCCGATCCTTTTGGTGGTTGGGCGAACCTTCTATTAACGAACCCTACACCCTGTCCCGAACCTGATGCCAGCCTGCAACGAACCATGCCATCCTCACCAACTCTGGCCGAACCCTGGGAATGGCAAACCCATCACTGCCGAACCCTAGAATTCACAAACCTAGGATGACGAACCATTAGCACCCAAACCCTTTGAGCCGAACCCATCTGCTAGTGAGCCGAACCTTATAACTCCACGAACCATAGTCCTTGGCCGAACCTCTATTAGCCTTGCATGAGAACCACGAACCTATAGTAACGAAACTAATGGCAGCCGAACCCTAAGGGCCACGAACCATCGACAAGCCTAGAGCCCTTCTACTAGCCGAACCTTGATTTGTATTCATAGGTTCGCTGCCCTGGGGGATGTAGAACATGAAGAAACCCAAAATCCCTAGTTATTATGGCCCATAGGACTTGTATAAATGTACATGCATGGGTTAAACTGTGTGTGTGTGCATGGGAGTGATTAAGAGGGTTAAGTTCATGCAAACTTGTTTTAGAATGAACTAAGGCATCATTGTCAATCACCCAAAAAAGTTACTATTTGGTGTGGTTTAGTATAAACACTAACTTAAGAAAAACATTGATATGGATGGTCAACCTAAACAAATTGATTTGCTATAACATATTGCTCAAAGATTTAAGTTAAGATCAATTGATAAATCAAGGACCATTGTTGGGCCTAGGTGAGTCCAAAGGGCTCAATCAAGCCCATCATAATCTTAAATGGTAAATTAAAACCAAATTCTGCTATACTTAATCCAAGGATTTTCATGATTTAATTTGTTGCGGACTTTTTGGTAAAATGAGACAATATCAAATGTCTGGATTTGAACAGAAAACAAAGGAAACTCTGCTCAAATTTCGTACAAATTTAAAGTAAGATAATGAAATTAAACATGGGGTGGGGGTTTAATAATGGGTAATTAAGTTAGATTAACTAGATTAGATCATAGAAGCATTTAGCAAACTAGGACATTTAGTTGCACACACCGAGACCAAGCATTAGATCCGACGACGAATACACGTACTGATAATATTCGAATTCTCTTAAAACAACTCAGGAACTGAAGATACTTAGTCTACAAACAAGAGTGCGCATTCTGTGATAGTACATTAGACATCAACACAGGTGAGTTCATTGCCCCTTTTCTAAACATTTTTGTTTTAAAACGCGGGGCTGAGAAGCATGCGTAAACTGTTTTTATTTAAATTGTTTACTTAAATGCTTTTATTAATTATATATTATATATTTATGCTTGTTGATACTCCTAGACTCCTGTCTAGGTAATTACTGTACAGATCAAATTATCAAGTTAATTAAATTACTCTTATGAGTAATACTTTAACTCTATGCTTTAAACAAACCCTTAGTCCATCAAGCTCAAATTCAAGAACCTAAATTCAAAGTGAAATCAAGGAAACTAAAGATCATGATGAAAGAAATCTAATTCAGTGTGTACCAATTATAATTATGAAAATCAAGGGAATTCTAAAGATCAAATCAAGAGACTCAAGGAATCTGAAATCATAAATGTGTGTGAATCATTGAAATAATGAAATCATTAAGATCTAATGAAATCATTAATACTTGAGTTAAGGTGGATGTCAGTTGTATGGAAATCAAGACCACGTGTAACACACATAAAGTCCCGGCATAAATAGTAGACTCTTGTAGTCAAGCTATATGGGCAATAACGTGAACTATCAAATGAAATCAAAATCAAGTTCAAGAGAATCAAAGAGATCAAGAATCAAAGGATATTTGTAAAGTCCCGGCATGTACAGTAGACCATTGGGTCAAGCTGATATGGGCATCATTAAAATCCCGGCACGCTCAGGTATACTCCTTGTGAGTTATGCCTGATATGGGTCACGTGTGGGAGGGTACAACTTGGACAACCATCAACAACTAAGTCTAATTGATTGAGTCAAATAAGGCCCAATCATCATGTCTTAGTTGTATTTAATGTTTATTTATTTATTTGATTAAGCATTTAACCTTATATTTTTATAATTGGTTTTGGGAAATCCTGTAACTATGATGAACTCAAGAAAATCAAAGGTAAATCAAATTTTGGAAAGCAGAATCTAAATCAGAGGTGAATGGTAGGTAAAAATGCTTAACTATCATTAACATCAGTGTCATATATGCATTAGTATGTGGTAGGACGGAGTCTGGGGGGGGTTTGTAGGCTCGACTCAGGGGAGTGCCCTATATATAAGCATACCGATGTGGACATTACATGTGATGTTAATGAGGTTAGGGTCTTTACCGACAGAGGTTTACAAATCATTTTGAATTACTAAATTATATGAACTCACCAACCATGTGTTGACTTTATTTTTGCATGACTTTTCAGGTGACGAACAGGTCAACTGAAGAGTTATTTCTTTGGACTAGGTTATCATATAGAGGACTTAGCTTTTTGGACCTGCGTATTTTGAAGCATCATTATACAGTTATTTTGTATATCTTGTGCAGATACAAGATACAAGATTTATGATGTGATAATAGATTTACATTGTCAAATTATAAACTTAACTGATGTAATTTAACTTTGTAATTCTATTTATTTTTGCAAGTTTCTCATTTAAGTATCATGTGCTATGTAACAATCTGATCATTCCGATTATCACTCACGATATCGCGCCCCGGGAGCCTTCCGCCCGGCGGGGACTCCGATCCAGCCTCGCCGGCTCGGGGTGTGACAGATTGGTATCAGAGCCATGGTGATAGAGAAATATAGGTCACTTAATTAAATGGTTTGGCCTAGACTATAACCTAGGGACCCTGCATGTAGAGTACATAGGACTTAAGAGTTACTTGCACATTGTCTTCTGTATTCGATCATTGCACTAACCGATAACTTTATTGGTTATGATCAGAATTCCGCCGAGAAGACAGACTCCTTCGTTACCTCCACCACCGCAAGACTTGGCACCACACTCATCTACTCCTTCACCATCTGATTCACCACCACCGCCGCCTCCTCCTCCTCCCTTTGTCCCTCCTCCTCTACTCAACCCACCACCAGGCCCGAGCACAACACCGATGATGGATCCTGCCACTATCGCCATGATGACTTTTCTGAGTAACTAGATGACCAACCAAATGAAGGAGGCAATACCGGAGATGTTCCTCCGTCTCCGCAACGAAATCAGCAACACTGGCAACTCATCAGGGGAAGCCAGTGGGTATACTGGTAGTTCATCACACTACTCCTACAAGTCATTTGTGGGTTGTAAGCCGCCAAGCTTTAGCGGCACTGAAGGAGCCATTGGATTAATCCAATGGATAGAAAAGATCGAGACCACTCTGGACCTTTGCAGCTGTCCAGAGCACCACAAGGTTCGTTATTCTGCGGGAACTTTCAACAAGCGTGCTTTGACTTGGTGGAATGGTCAAATCAATGCAAGAGGTCGGGAAGAAGCTATGCCAATGACCTGGGAAGACTTCAAAGCTCTACTAAGGAACTATCAAACCATGTGATGAAGGGGGCTGATCACATGGGGTACACGACTCGTTACCACGAGTTGGTTACTTTGGTACCAGACATGGTACCAACTTTGGAAAAGAGAATCGATCGTTATGTAGGTGGACTTCCCGCCTGCATTCAGGGTTTAGTGCTTGCAGCCAAACCTGTTACTGTCGAGTCTGCTATGAGTTTATCTGGGAAACTCACGGATCTCATGGTAGCCTCAGGAGTTCTGAAGAAAGAGGCTAACACTGGCAAACGCAAGGAGGGATCTTCAAAGAAACCTCATCATCAACAACACCAGAAGAAGAAGCAGAAATTCATTTAAAACTACACTGTGGCTACTCCCTTCAACCAAGTAGCAGCGACACAACAAAATGTGCCCAAGAAACAGTATACTGGCCCATATCCTTTGTGAACTAAGTGCCAGTACCATCATGCTGCAAATAACCAGTGTCGTCAATGCACGGGTTGTGGAAGAAAAGGGCACTGGGTCCAACAGTGCAGACTGACACCAAATCCTGCAGCTAACAATGCTGCTCTAGCTCTCCCTCCACCAACCAACCAGAACAATGGTGGATGTTTCAGTTGTGGCAAACAAGGCCACTTTGCAAAGAACTGCCCGAAGAAGGCACAACCGGCAGTTCAAGCTCCACGTGGAAGAGCTTTTGTTATTGGAGCACCCGCTGCACGCCAGGACCCGAATGTGGTCACTGGTACGTTTCTCTTACATGAATTTTATGCATCTGTTCTATTTGATACTGGTGCGGATTAGAGTTTTATCTCTACCGATTTTGCATGCCAACTAGATTCTATAGAGGAACAATTAGACACCCCTTATATTATAGAAGTAGCTAACAGGAAACAGATCATAGTTAGTACAGTTTATAGGAATTACCCATTGACACTTAATGGTCATACATTCACCATCGATTTGATACCGATCGAGTTTGGTAGTTTCGACATCATTGTTGGAATGGATTGGCTTTCCTCTAATCGAGTAGAAGTCATCTATTATGAAAAGCTGCTTCGTATTCCATTGACGAGTGATCGCGTATTGGAAGTTAAAGGGGATCAAGCAAAACGCAGTGTCAAAATCATCTCTTGTGTAAAAGCGCGTAAGTGTCTACAGAAGCGGTGCGTTGAATTTCTGGCTCATGTGCTGGAGAAGGAGAAGGACAAGAAATAGATTCAAGATGTACCTGTGGTGAAAGAATATCCAGAAGTATTTCCTGAAGATCTACCTGGTTCGCCACCCGCGCGACCGGTAGAGTTTCGTATTGACTTAATTCCTGGAGCAACTCCTGTTGCTAAATCTCCTTATAGGTTAGCACCTTCAGAGATGCAGGAATTGTCTAATCAGTTACAGGAGCTACTTGATAAAGGTTTCATCAGACCGAGCTACTCACCTTGGGGAGCTCCGGTTTTGTTCGTGAAAAAGAAGGACGGATCGTTTAGAATGTGCATAGACTACAGGGAGCTGAACAAACTGACCATCAAGAATAGGTATCCTTTACCGAGGATTGATGATTTGTTTGACCAACCGCAAGGAGCTCAATACTTCTCAAAGATTGACTTGCAGTCTAGATATCATCAGCTTAGAGTTCAAGACGAAGACGTACCGAAAACGGCCTTCCGAACCAGATACGGGCATTACGAATTCATGGTGATGCCTTTTGGATTGACAAATGCACCAGCGGTTTTCATGGATCTCATGAACCGAGTGAGCAAGCCGTACCTGGATCAGTTTGTCATTGTATTTATTGATGACATACTAATTTATTCCAAAAGCAAAACAGATCATGAACAACATCTCAGAAAGATCTTGGAGCTGTTGAAGGAACAGAAACTTTATGCCAAGTTCTCTAAATGTGAATTTTGGCTAAGAGAAGTTCAATTTCTGGGTCACGTAGTCAACAGCGAGGGAATACACGTAGATCCCGCCAAGATTGAAGCGATAAAGAACTGGGATACTCCGAAGACACCGACGGAGATACAGTCTTTCCTGGGATTGGCAGGTTATTACAGAAGGTTTATCTTAGACTTTTCTAAGATAGCCTTGACACTCACCAAACTAACTCAGAAAAGTGAACCGTTTGTCTGGGAGCAGAAACAAGAAGATGCTTTCCTGACCTTGAAACAGAAATTGTGTAATGCTCCAATCTTATCTCTCCCAGAAGGCTGTGATGACTTTGTGGTTTATTGTGATGCTTCCCATCAAGGACTTGGTTGCGTGTTAATGCAACGGGACAAAGTCATGGCCTATGCATCAAGACAGTTGAAAGTTCATGAGAAGAACTACACTACTCATGATCTTGAACTGGGAGCTGTAATCTTCCCATTGAAGATCTGGAGACATTACCTATATGGCACTAAATGTACCATATTCACTGATCACAAGAGTCTGCAGCACATCTTTGATTAGAAGGAACTCAACATGCGACAATGCCGTTGGGTTGAACTTCTTAATGATTACGATTACGTGATCAAGTACCATCCGGGAAAGGCGAACGTTGTAGCTGATGCCTTGAGCCGGAAGGAACGGGTCAAGCCCTTGCGTGTCAGCGCAATGGGAATGACTATGCAGACCAGTTTAAGAGACAAGATCATTCAGGCACAACAAGAATCCGTTGATCGAGGAAACTTGAAGAAAGAACTTGACTGTGGAGCAGAGAAACACCTTGAGACTAAGCCCGATGGAATGATCTACTACCAGAATCGTATATGGATCCGGGCGGTAGACGAATTGAGAAAACTTATCTTCGACGAAGCACACAAGACTAAATACTCTGTTCATCCCGGCGCTGATAAGATGTACCAAGACTTGCGTGGATTTTATTGGTGGCCTAGAATGAAGAAGGACATAGCCGAATACGTCGGTCAATGTTTAACGTTTGCAAAAGTAAAGGCGGAACACCAGAGACCATCTGGTCTACTGGAACAGCCTGAGATTCTGCTCTGGAAGTGGGAACAAATAGCTATGGATTTCATTACCAAGCTACCCCGCACTTCCAGTGGTCACGATACGATTTGGGTGATCATTGACCGTTTAACAAAATCTGCTCATTTCTTGCCGATGCGTGAGACCTTCAAGATGGACAAACTGGCAAGACTGTACATCAATGAGATAGTGGTACGTCACGGTGTGCCATTGTCTATTATTTCTGATCGAGACAGCAGATTTACATCAAGGTTCTGGCAATCACTACAGAAATCTCTAGGGACACAATTAAATCTGAGTACAGCTTACCATCCACAAACGGATGGTCAAAGCGAACGTACAATCCAAACCCTAGAGGACATGTTGAGAACCTGTGTTTTGGATTTCGGTGGGAATTGGGATTCCCATTTGCCACTGATCGAGTTCTCCTACAATAACAGTTACCACAGTAGTATCGGCTGTGCACCATTCGAGGCTCTTTATGGCCGGAAATGTCGATCACCGATCTGTTGGACTGAAGTTGGAGACAATCGAATAACTAGGCCAGAGCTTATTCAGGAAACCACTGATAAGATTGCCCAGATTCAAAGAAGACTACAAGCAACCAGGAGCAGGCATAAAAGCTATGCCGACAAGCGGCCTAAGCCGTTAGAATTTCAAGTGGGAGACCATGTCATGCTGAAAGTATCCCCTTGGAAAGGAGTAGTACGTTTTAGGAAGAAAGGCAAATTAGCACCACGATACGTGGGACCGTTCGAGATCATCGAACATATTGGTCCTGTCGCATATCGACTGAGATTACCAGATAAGCTTAGCGGTGTGCATGACGTGTGATCGCGTATTGGAATGGATTGGCTTTCCTCAAATCGAGTAGAAGTCATATGTTCTGAAAAGCTGCTTCGTATTCCATTGACGAGTGATCGCGTATTGGAAGTTTAAGGGGATCAAGCAAAACACAGTGTCAAAATCATCCTGTAGCTATGATGAACTCAAGAAAATCAAAGGTAAATCAAATTTTGGAAAGCAGAATCTAAATCAGAGGTGAATGGTAGGTAAAAATGCTTAACTATCATTAACATCAGTGTCATATACGCATTAGTATGTGGTGGGACGGCGTCTGGGCGGGTTTGTAGGCTCGACTCAGGGGTATGCCCTATATATAAGCATACCGATATGGACATTACATGTGATTTTAATGAGGTTAGGGTCTTTACCGAGAGAGGTTTACAAATCATTTTCAATTACTAAATTATATGAACTCACCAACCATGTGTTGACTTTATTTTTGCATGACTTCACAGGTGACGAACAGGTCAACTGAAGAGTTATTTCTTTGGACTAGGTTATCAGATAGAGGACCTAGCTTTTTGGACATGCATATTTTGAAGCATCATTATATAGTTATTTTGTATATCTTGTGCAGATACAAGATAGAAGATTTATGATGTGATACTAGATTTACATTGTTAAATTATAAATATAACTGATGTAATTTAGCTTTGTACTTCTATTTTATTTTTGCAAGTTTCTCATTTAAGTATCATGTGCTATGTAACAATCTGATCATTCTGATTATCACTCACGATATCGCGCCCTGGGAACCTTCCGCCCGACGGGGACTCCGATCCAACCCCGCCGGCTCGGGGTGTGACAGAAACTCATCAGAAATAAATTGAAAGGAAACTATTTTAATTAAAACGCGTAAAATAAATTAATTAAATGCATAAAATACGCAAACGAGCTAAAGAAATGCGTAAAAATAATAAGTTTCGATAAATAATCCAAGAGTAATGTTATGGTTATTTATTAACTATGAAACCATCTATCCAAGATCTTATAAAGTGTAAAGATTTATAATCTTTAAACTAAAACTTAAGTGTTATAATTATGAACTATGAAAGTTCAAGACAACACACAATGATAAAGTTCTTATCAGGTCAAACGATAACACATGATGGAATATGCTAAACTAAATCTGAATGGATAGAGGATTAACATAAATTATAACTAGCAAATAAGGCTGAATGAAGACCGCGACTTACAAGCATTAGCCAACTTTAGGGATAACACATAGACGCACACAAATCACTACAAATCATGCTTATACTCACAACAACTTTAAATCAATACAGGATCGCGAATATTACCACAAGCACAACAACGAGCATGCACATTCTTGTTTATACTTAGTCAACCACTTCAAACACAAGGTGAGTTTATTTGTCCCTTTTCAAACATATTTGTTTTACCTCGGGACTGAGAAGTATGTTATACATTTTAAATAATTTTTGAAATGTTTAATAAATGCTTTTAAAA
Organism: Mikania micrantha; assembly: GCA_009363875.1. NCBI lineage: Eukaryota > Viridiplantae > Streptophyta > Magnoliopsida > Asterales > Asteraceae > Mikania > Mikania micrantha. Next base: position 5,423 of record SZYD01001783.1, on the reverse strand, counting down.
GTTAATATCTTACACTCTTAATCTTAATGCTAATTCAGTTTACACTTATACTTAGTTGCTTAAAAATCTCGAAACTTTTAATTGCATAAGAAAGACAAATACTAAAACTAGGAATGCTTTTGAAAACTATACTTATGTAAGCTTGAAAACTTAAACTCAGAAAGACTCACTTGCTCAAAAGGCTATAAAGACTGAGATACTTGAAATACTTGAAACACTTGAATGCTCGATGTGCTTGGAATGCTTGAAACATTTGAAAGCTCGATGTGCTTGGAATGCTTGAAACACTTCAATGCTTGATGTGCTTGGAATGCTTGAAACACTTGAATGCTCGATGTGCTTGAAATGCTTGAAACACTTGAATGCTCGATGTGCTTGAAATACTTGAAACACTTGAATGCTCGATGTGCTAGGAATGCTTGAAACATTTGAATGCTCGATGTGCTTGAAATACTTGAAACACTTGAACGCTCGATGTGCTTGGAATACTTGAAACACTTGAATGCTTGATAAACTTGGAATGCTCAGACAACAGGCTGATTGACCACCGCGTATTGACCTATGTGTCAACCCCTACTAGTCATTAGTTAAACTATGGGAATGCTCTAAACTTGTATGCTTAAGCTATCAGACATCGTAAGACAGACTGTTGGCCATCGTGTCTTGACATTGGTCAAGCCCTACTAGTCATCAGTGTTCTTCATTGTTGGACATCGTAAGACAGACTGTTTGCCATCGCGTCTTGACATTAGTCAAGCCATACTAGTCATCAGTGCTCTTCGTTGTCAGAATCATTTAAGGCAGACTGATTGGCCAATGCGTCTTGACAGTGGTCAAGCCATACTAGTCATTCAGTGTTCTTCTTGATTCATCCATGTTTTTGACGAGTGAATAGAATGATTTTGGTTTCTTCTAGCTGACTTAGTGTCATCTTGAGGATTCCTCTATCAAAACACGTCGCGAGTCATATTTAGTTCCGTTATGGATGGATGCTGAACTCCTTAGGGTGTCCAGCTGTCCATAATGGTAACTCTCAAAACTTGATACTCAAATGCTACTCTTTGCGTGTTGAAACTCATAATCAGAACACTTAAAGCTATGATGGGATTTGATGGTAAGTAAGACGCTTATTTATCATTAACATCAATGTCCTATGTGGCTTAGTATGTGGTGGGACGGTGTCTGGGCGGGTTGTAGGCTCGACTCAGGGGTATGCCCTATATATAAGCATACCGAGCTAGATGATACAGGTGATGCTAATGAGATTGATGTTGTTACCGAAGGGATTTGGGAATGCTATTGGGTAGATAACTTAAACTTCTAAACAGGAAGCTTGAAACTATGATGGAATCGAATGGTAGGTAAAATGCTGAATTATCACTAACAACAATGTCCTATATGGCTTAGTATGTGGTGAGACGGCGTCTGGGCAGGTTGTAGGCTCGACTCAGGGGTATGCCTGTATATAAGCATACCGAGCTGGATGATACAGGTGATGTTAATGAGGTTAAGGTTTTACCGAAAAGGTTTGCAAAAGCTATTTTTCAAAAACTAAACTACATGAAGTCTCCAACCATTGTGTTGACTTTGTTTTTCCTTCATGCTTTCTCAGATGATGTACAAGATTAAGCTAAGGTTTCAGGAATCCATGCTAGGATGCCAGTTAGAGGACCTAGTAGTTTTATGAAGCACATATATTTTTGTTGACTACTGTGAATCACTTTTGGAAATATTTTACGATTACAAGATAGTAAACTTATGGTTCATTTGTTAGATCTACTTAGTTAAATTATCATATTTTGACAGTTGTAATTTAACTCTTTAAATTCTAGTTTAATGTCATTGTGCTTTAGTTATTCTTAAAAATGATGCTATGTAAACAATCTGATCATCACGATTATCACTCACGATATCGCGCCCCGGGAACCTTCAGCCCGACAGGGAAGTCGATCCAACCTGTCGGCTCGGGGTGTGACACAATTTCTCAAAATTTTTATTATTTTTAATGTTTTGGTATTTTTAAAATTTTATATTGTTTTTGTGTTTTTGATTTTTCAAAGTTTCTCCCTCTAAAATCTAAAACACAAACCAAGAAAAACAATAAAAAATAAAAAAAATATCTGATGTCAATTTAATAAAAATTGATTATGTAGGAATTTGATTTGATATGACCTCACTCATAACCCGAATTCCATTGAGTTTGAGTAAATACTCAAAACAAGTATTATCAAAAGCCTTGGTGAGAAGGTCTACACGTTGCGCATTTGCGTGTATCTTCACCACATCAATAAGTTTCTTTTCATAGTAATCGCGTATGAAATGAAACCGAATATCAATGTGTTTGGAACGCGAATGATACACTGAATTTTTTACTAATAGCAATGGCAGCCTTATTATCAACGTGTATCGGGGTATTAAGATAATTCAAACTGTAGGACCTATTTGGAGCTCGGAAACAATCCGATTCCAACGGATATCTACTCGACAACCTCTGGAATAGTGCGAAATCCTATTCCAGGGTTTTCCAATCAAAACCAACAGCAACCGTGGTGATCCGAAGGTGTAGGAAGGACGTTTGAGTGTGAATCGAACACCACGGGTTAAGAATCAAACTTGGACGATCAATGGCCGCTCAGATCTTCTAGGGTTTGACACTAGGTTCTCTGGGAATAAGGAGGGATCTCAGAAGTTAGGTTTAAAATGATTTGAACTTGTATTTATAGACTGTAGTCATTCGGCCGAATGAGTGGCCGAAGCAGCTCATTCGGCGAATGACCATGTGGAATGGACAAGTCAGTCGAATGAGTCATTTGGCGAATGACTCATTCGCTTGATTTTGTCATTCGCTAGGGCGTTCATTCGGCGAATGACTTCATTTGTAGAGTCATTCGCCCGAATGGGTCTTTAACCATACAACTTCAACTTTAAACATAATCAAACACTTATAATCAATATTAAACATTAAGAATCAATATAGAAAAACAACTTCCATTAAAAACATAAACTTTACATAATGAATAATACAAAATAGAACTAGGGACATTTAGTGCATCTACAAACTGCCCCTTGGACCTTGTTCAATCCTTTGAAGTGTCTTTCTTGAAATACTTGTCTGAAATGGATTTCCAGTCTGCTCCAGCATGAACCCTTAAGCATATGTAGATCCTGATCACCCTCATGAACTGAAGTGCCTGTTCCATGTCTGGTACATCAAAGAAAATCTGGTGGCGATAGAAAGCTTTGACATCGTTGTGTGACAGGTTAGTCAATCACATCAGGTCAAATATACGTTCAGTATCCCATTTCTTCTCCTTGCACATAACAATCACAGCTTCTCCACTCCTCCCGTCATAGTACCACCATCGGAAGCCTTCTATAAAGTCTTGTCGCATCTTCCTTAACGGAATCTTCTTCAAAACTTTAGGAGGAAGCCACTTCAGGATAACTTTATGTTTCCAGGTATCTGCATCTATCTCCGGCAAGTAATATCTTTCTGGTTGTTGAGGCCTAAAATTTACCCACCTTTTTCTGTATTCGTATTGCAGCTGTCGGGAGAACCATGCTGACATCCCAGAGTCTTCACTATAAAGCATCCTCAGACGTGCAAGTTGATTTATTTCGAATCTCGGCAATGTCTTGAAGTCATGAGGATGCTTAAAGTAATCTATTCCTCTTTCCCTCTTCATAACATAACATCCTAAGTCATGAAAGTAAGCCCAGCTCAGAATCTAACCTCCGGCTTTGTAGCCTTTGGTTCTGTAAACCTTTTTGTGAGTTGCTGGCTTCCTTACATTGCTTTCTTTCTTCAGGATCTCCCAATAGGCCTTCCATTCTTCTTTCCTTTTTTTGATATCATCAGCTTCAGACTTACTGACTTCAACTTGTTCTTCCAAGTATCTAGTCAACATCTCCTCAGTGGCTTGATCAAATAAATTAGTGAAAGTAGGCAGTTCGTCCTCAGCCGATGTATACTTTGGATACTCCTCCTCGGTTATGTCCTCTAGAATGACCTCATCAATGTCATCAAAAGTTTCTGGAGTTGGCTCATCAAAAGCTGGAACTGAGGTATCATCAGTAATAACCTCATCAGGATTTAACCTGAATAACTCAGCTATCTGCTCCTTTGATAAGCTATGAATGATATCACCCTCCTCTTTATCATGGCTAACTGAGTGCTGTACAATGCCCTAAGCGTCAACAATCATAGTGAGTATCTCATCCAGTTGACATCTCACGGGCACAGCTTCGACTTCCTCAGTAGCAGCTGATTCTTCTATATGTGTAGGAGGAGGTTGAGAAGTAGCCTTTTTCTTCTTGTCATGCATGGAATTGGACCGGATCTCAGGAGGGGGAAGGGCTTGATCATCATCATCATCATCTGAACTTGACGAACGAGAAGACCCGCTCCCTGATTCATCCTGATCATCTCCGTCTGAGTCATCTTCTTGGTCAGTATCTTCGTAATCAACTTTCTCCTCATCAGATTCCTCTTCCTCTTCTCATCTTCCTCGTCTTTTTCCTTCTAAGAATCTGAATCATCGGAGTGAACAACAACGCCTTTGATTCTGGGAGTGCTATCTTTAAGGCTATCAATATGTTCGGCAAGCCTAGCATTCTCCGTCTCTAAGGCCAGAACTCGATCACAGAAATCAGTGACTGTCAATGTCAACTGATGATGCTCATCAATGTATTTCAATAGTTGCTCCTCTTGCTGAGCAGATCGAGCTCGCAGATCAGCTCTCTGATCGGCAGCCTGAAGAAGCAAAGTATCTTGCTCATTTAACCGCTGGGTGAGCTGGGCAATAATCAGTTCTTGCTCCTTGTTCCTCTTTTCTTGTTCCAGGCTCCTCTCCATTAACCTAAGTACCAAACTGTACAATGTTCTCAGCTGATCAACAACTGAAACAGTAGGTATGAACGTATCATCTCGTGAAGTGGAGGGACCAGAAGAGGGCAACAGTAAAATATAGGAGCCTGAGAAACCGAGGTGGTCAGAGGGGCAATGGGTAGTATGTGAGAGTAGCCCGTGACCTAGTCAGTGAAGAAACTACAGTTGAAGCCACTGATATAACAGTAGTGTGGCAGCAACTGACAGTTCTCTGACCTCCTTTGAAAAAGAAATCTAGCCCTTTTCCTCCTGCCAGCTGAAGATGATGTGGCCTGAGTAGCATCAATAGAAAACAGCTGCAGTGACTGGAGCAGAGGGATGCGAAGTAGGTGAAATATCAAACTCAGGAATAAATGAAGGATCTGTGATCTCTTCAAGCTCAGCTTCACTCCTTTTCTTTCTCTTCTTCATTAGTCTCCCTCCAATCCAGACGCTTTCAAAATCATCATCTGGTGTGTCTTTTGAGTCAGAACTCTTAGCTCATCATCACCACCATCATCACCTTATGAATCAATAGTGAATCAATATCTACATC
>SZYD01001782.1:0-43511 GCA_009363875.1 Mikania micrantha | reverse complement strand
ATATGGTATGATCTATACATATCCTTAGACCTAAGGAGCATATTAGAACTGACATTAGTTCTAAGGTCATTCTTGATCTTATCTAACGCTTTCTGAAATGGGCAGTATATGAGATTTGATTGGGAATGTTCTGAAAACTAAGTGGGATTTGTATGCTGCCAAAGGGATTCTATTCTCTTATATGATTAAGAGATGATAGTCTGGCGCCCTGGTTAATTTAAACTGGCGTAAACGCATGGCCGTGCTCAACTAAGAGTAGTTTGTTAGACCAGTTTAAATTTGAGAACGAGAATCAGAATGTTTGAACAACATATGAGAATGAAATGTGATCCATGTCTCATGTTCAAAGAATATCAATTAGAAAGGATAAATAGATAAAGGTTAACCATGGCTATAATTTTAGTTAAGTAAAGGGTTACTTGAACTAAAAGCTTAGTTGACTTTGGAAGTCATACCCTGCTAGGGGCAAGCGCGATGCAGCTAGGTGTCCAACACTGTCTACGTTGAAGGAATTATGAGATGAATCGTCCAAGTGGGACTCTGTTGGATATGTGATGTCCGATTATCGATAATATCAACGTTGCTATGGGGGACGATCCAAAGAGTTACACTTTGGAATATAGTAATGCGATTATGTCTAAAATTTGTTTTAGACGTATTCAATTTCACGAATTATTTAAAGTGATGTGTTATTATTATTTGTGAAATAATAATAATATTGGAGGAATTAATTATGTGATAATTAATATAATTAAATTGATAAAATTTAATTAGTTAAACTTTAGACGTTTAATTAAATATTACTAACTAGTTGTTAGTTAGTAATATGGAGAATAGTAATTAATGGTTTAATTACTAAAATATTTCTAATTAAAATAAAAGAGTTAATTTAAATTATATGTTAAAATAAAAGGTGGGAAATTGATTTTTGAATTAGTAAAATCAAGATCCAAAAAAGGTGGATCTAGTTTTGACTTTAAAAGGGAGATCCAACCTCCAAGATCATGGACCACATTTTTTTTCACATTACCCACTCTCCCTCTCCTCTCTTGTTTTCGGCCGAACCACCCTTCTCTTTTGGTTTTCGGCCACACACACCAAGCACCACCACACCATAGTCGAGCCACCGAGGGTGTTTTGAAGTACGCGGTTGTTTCGGTGATACACGATAGAGATCGTGGTTCGTGATTCAAGTCATCTAGCGAGACTACTATCGAACCCAAGGTGTGTTTTTGGAGGTTGTTCATTGAGGTCAATTCTAGACACCTTATGATTGTTTTTGTTTATTCGTATGTAACTGGATTCCTGGTTTGGGGAATTTGTTTATGAAACAAAATGTGTAACCAAATTGCTTCCGCTATCGTAAAATCTGATTTTATAATTAATATGATTAATTAAAAGTTTAAAATGATTACTACAATTCCCAACACAAGACACATTCATTCATTCTTTCTTTATCTTAATCTTTTAACGCAAGTATTGGGTGATCACAACAAGGAAAAGCGGGACACGTTTCGTTACGCCAAGGCTGTGGTTAGCATTTAAATTTGTTATAAAAATTAACTGCAGATTGGATGCATTACACTAATATGGATTTGCTGCTAATTAACTTTACCATCATAGCTCATATTGACCGGGTTACGTCAAGACGAAGTTGTCATTGAGTAAACTCAATTGTACAGCTCGTGTTGAATGCGTTATGCTTACTACCTATCTAACTCCAAATGTAATTTGGGACCTGATCTTATGTTGGCTTTTGTTAGTAAATAGTCATTGACTGTTTTGCACCCTTTATTCTTACTTGATGATAGTTTGTGTTACAATTATCCATGAATTATTTTTATAATGTTTTATTCATATTGTCCATTATGCAGCTTAACATTTACCACTGTTAAAAACCTATTGTTCTCACCAACTACTTGTAGTTGACAGTACTTTTCACTTGTTTCAGGTAATCAAGTTTTAGAGCATTACAAGGACAACTAAGGAGACCATATTTAAGATAGAACAAGATCAAGAAACAAGATAGGATGGAATAGAAACTCACTAAATCCTGATTGTTTACTTATCTTGTTTGTTCTTATTTTGTAAAATTATTTTTGGGTCAGTTAGTTGTCATTTTTTTTGGTAGATAGTTAGAATGCTTGTAACTTAACAAATATTTAACATTATGAAACTTAGTAATGTTGGATATATGATGTCCGATCATCGATAATATCAACGTTGCTATCAGGGTACGATCCAAAGAGTTATTGTGATAATTAATTAGAATTAAATTGCTAAAGTTTAATTTCACGAATTATATAAAGTGGTGTGTTATTATTATTTGTGAAATAATAATAATATTGGAGGAATTAATTATTGTGATAATTAATTAGAATTAAATTGCTAAAGTTTAATCAGTTAAACTTTGGACATTTAATTAAATGTTACCAACTAATTGTTAGTTAGTAATATTAGAGAGTAGTAATTAAATGGTTTAATTAAATCAAAAGAGTTTAATTTAAATTTAATGTGAAATAAATGGGTGGGAAATAGCATTTTGAATTGGTCATTCAAAATTCCTATTTTTATGGATCTAAGGTTGACTATTAAACCTAGATTTAGCCTCCTACATTTCACACACAATACACTCTCTCTCCCCTCTCTTGGCCGTCCACCACCATCCCCTCTTGGGTTTCGGCCAAACAACCACCACCCACCACCACCATAGCCGAACCACCAAGGGTGGTTTTGGAGCGCGCGGTTGTTACGATGATACGCGATAGAGATTGTGGTTCGTGATTCAAGTCACCTAGCGAGACTACTATCGAATCCAAGGTGTGTTTTTGGAGGTTCTTCATTGAGGTCAATTCTAAACACCCTATGGTTGTTTTTGTTTATTCGTATGTAACTGGATTCCTGGTTTTGAGAATTTTGTTTATGAAACAAAATGTGTAACCTAATCGCTTCCGCTATCGTAAAATTATGATTTTATAATTAATATGATTAATTAAAAGTTTAAAATGGTTACTACAATTCCCAACAAGTAATGCATTGTGGTTGTTCTTCTTTCAATACGTGTGCATGATTCAACCATTGAGCGTCACCGCGTCGTGGATTCCGCACGCGCCGTAGGGGGTGTGATAGGTTGGTATCAGAGCCAAAGTTGTAGAGAACTAGGAAAAACCCAATAATTAATAACCTAGACTATAACCTAAGCTACCCATAGGACTTAGTGCTATGGTCTTAAAGATACTTAGGATCTAAGTAAACTTAAGTTACCAATAAGTCTACATTAAGCTTGGAAGATCTTACGGATAAAATCTTTCTAAGATTAGTTATCAAAGTCAAGGAATTTGGGTCGGAATTTTGTAAGCTTAGAATCCGAACTAAATTTCTCAATATGTATTCATCAAACGATTTCAGAGGCAAGTCACCTTCCGAATTCGCACAATAGTTAAGTGGATTATCTTCCGAATTTCTCCAACAACAATCTTGTACTCGAACAGACAAGTCACCTTCTAGATTTTCCTAACCCAATACACCCAAAGATGAAAGGAGTAACCTAAGAAAACCTACTTTGATATGGAATGACAGAAACAACAAGAATCCTAAGTAAACATCTCTCCCGAGCAGTTTACTAAGAACCTTAATTGCCAAAGACCACCCGACAAACCTATCACCTTTCGGATTTCTAGACTCGGACACACACAAGACCCGAAAACACCAATCGTATCTATTCCAATGGAAAGTGACATCAAACAAACCATAAACTAGTCATAACACATAGTCGATGACCTAATATGCGCCTAAAACTGAAAGACATTCAATAGAACACGCATGGAATATGATAACAACCAACGTAAACAAATCAAGTACATGAAAACTCATCAAAAAGACATAAATAGGTCTACTACAAGAATGTTACCCATGAAAATTCAAACCAATAGTCAAAATCAACCAAGAAATACGCAAACAGTCATCAGAATCTAAGCAGAATCCAAATTTAGCCAAGTATCATCAAGCTAACTCACAATGAATCAAAAATAGAAGTTTAAACAAGTCTATGGTACTTAAACGAATAGAAACTAAAGAAAACGAAACGTTACGCGATGATCTCTATCAAAAACTGAACATTATAGGCCCGAAATGATCCCAAAATCCTCCAAAACCACCAAAATCGGATTCTCCTCGAAAAATCGTGTGAAAAGCATTCCATGTTCGTCCAAAACGGCTAAGAGGAGCACCCATTCCCTATGAAACAAGTTTTTAGGGTTTTTATGCTCGAAGAGTTCTTGGAGTACCACCAAGGATTGCTTGGCGTACCTCCAAGGATTTCGCGGAGTACCTCCAAGGATTTCTTGGAGTACCTCCAAGACGCAAGGAAATGCTGAAATTGGTCTTTTTTATCGCTCCTTTAAACCAAATACATGTAAAAAGACACAAAATATGTAAAAGTGAACAACAATAATCAAAAATGAATCGAATGCAAGACGAAAACTGACTCAAAACTACACCAAAACTAGATGTGTTTAACGACATATCAAAAATACCCACACTTTAAACCTTTTTCGTCCTCGAAAAACTCTGCAATGTCCTCAAAAGATGTGGCGATCCATACGCATCCTCTACCATTGCGTCAACAACTTTCTTGTGTGTTTCTGTCTCCTTGATCCCTTCAGCATACTCGTGCACTTCCACTGTAACTTCCTCGTTTAGGTTTCTGTATAATAACAACTCTAACTCTCGGATATCTCTAAACGGGTCAAATGGCACCTCATCTTGTACTATGTATGGCAGGTTTAGCAACTCGTCTCCAAACTCTGCTTCCCATGGAAGTTCAACTAGTTCTCTTTGCTCCTCCTCAGTGGAGATGTCAACTGTCTGGTGCTCCACATACCTCATTTTCTTTCCTCTATCATCATCAAGAGTAAAATCCAACTCAAAAATGAAGGTATCAATAAAAAATACAACATCGCCTTGACCATCCGAATCCTTTGTGGAGTTTGAGACATTGAAGATAACATCCTCATCCCCTGCACGAAGTGTAATCTTACCGTCATAGACATCAATCAATGCCTTAGCGGTGCGTAGGAAGGGCTGTCCTAGAATGATCGGTACCTTGTCATTTGCCTCCATGTCAAGAACAACAAAATCCACAGGGAAACAAACTTATCCACCTTGACCAACAGATTCTCCACTATTCCCCGTGGATATCGGACCGAACGATCAGCCAATGAGATACTCATATGAGTCGGTGTCGGGTCTCCAAGGTCTAGCTTCTGATAGATTGAATACGGCATCAAATTTATGCTAGCACCTAGATCAGCCAACGTGTGGTTTACCGTGGAACTGCCGAATAGACAAGGGATAGTGAAAATCCCGGGATCCTCCAACTTCTCAGGTAGTTTGTTCTGAACCACAGAAGAACATCTCGCTCCTAAAGTGACACTTGAAAGTGACTCCAGATTCTTCTTGTTGAAAATAATATCTTTCAGAAACTTAGCATATTTTGGCATGTGCTGGAGTGCTTCAACAAAAGGAAGATTGATCTTGAGTTGTTTGAATAATTCTAAGAAATGTTCATACTCCAATGCAAGAATATGCTGCCTCGCTCGCGTGGGATAGGGCAATCTGCTCAAATCAACATCAGAAAACAGTCTCTCTTCCACCGTCTTCTTCTTTTTTCTCTCTGCTTCCTTCTTCTTAGCTCCTTTCTCTAAAGACAACTCACAATTTAGTGCAGTACTTGCTAAGACTAGCCTCTGGTGCACCTTCACAAGAGTTTCAATTCCCACCTCCTCATCAACCGGTTCTTTATCCTCTTCCGGTGACATCTCCTTTTTCTCAACCCTTCCACTGCATGTATTGATGGCATTCACAAATCCTTTCGGGTTCTCGTCAGTAGTACCCAAGAACAAGCCTTTCTGTCGATCATTTAACTTCCTCACGATGTCTTCCACTGATTTCTGCAGATCTAGAAATACAAATTGTTGACTTCTATGCAAAGTGTCATGCTCATAAATTCTCATCTGAGTCTGTTGGTCCTTAGCCACCAACTGCTGAAGCAGTTGCGTTTGCTGATTGAGCATGTCCTTAATCTGCTTCTTGCAATCTTCGCTCGATCCTGCATCGGGATTAGAATTAAAATCAGAAGTGAAAGGTTTATGCCAACTAGATTTAATTGAATCACCATGCTCCTGATATGTAACTTGACAAACTGCTGTCTCGTGTCCTCCCTTGCAGATCTCACACCTTCTCCTCTGTATCTTCATCTCCCTGATATCTCTCGCCAATGATGAAATGGTAACAGCAAGACTTGTATCAGGAGATACTGGATAAACACGTTGGGAAGCGGAAAAGGTGTTTGAATTTCTAGGAATGGGTGCCCGTGTGAGAGGTCCTTGCTGCTGATCTGCACGTGCGAAGCTCTCAAACATCTCTGTGCACTCATCTATGTCCTTCATTTCCATAATGTGGCCCTTCACAGTTGTATTGAACATGATCTGAGTGTCAAGAGTTAGACCATTATAGAACTTCTCGATTAGGGCCCACTCTGATAAACCGTGTTGGGGGCACTTGCTAAGTAAAGTTTGGAAATGCTCCCAGGCCGAATAATATGACTCATCGGGATCCATGTGAAATGAGTGGATCTGATCCCGAAGACGAGCTGCCTTGGATGGTGGGAAATACTTTTTCAGAAACTTTGTACGCATATCTGCCCAAGTGGCAATGAAACTTTCAGGAAAATTGTCGAACCACATGGAGGCGCGACTAACAAGAGAGAATGGGAAAAGCTGAAGGAAAATGTTTTCCTCAGATACTCCTTGAAGATTGAAAGTTTTACAGATTCGAGTAAATCAGGAAAAATGTCCAGGAGCATCCTCTTCATCATGACCACTGAATTGGATGGAATTAGTAATGGTGGAGATGATGTATGAAGGGAATTGCCAAATGGTGGTATTGGTCAGGGTAGGACGAGCAACCGGGTTGCGAAAACCGGTGAATCCATCGCAAGCTAAATTGTGAACTGTACGCCTTCGGTTTAGTGCAGCCATCTCTGAAGCTTCAGGGGAAAGAAACGTGACTGACTCTAAGAATAAAATAAACTAAAAACTAAGTAGGATAGAAAATAAAAACCTAAAAGAAAGAAGTCGACTAAAAGCTAACTTCGCTATTGCCAAATGTCCCTGGCAACGACGCCAAAAACTTGATGTCCCTAAAAGTGGCCTAAGAAAATGACTCTAAACACTAACATAGACTTAAAGTCGGTTTTCATATTGCATTCGATTCATTTTTGATTATTTTTTCTCACTTTTACTTATTTTGTGTCTTTTTACAGGTATTTGGTTTAAAGGAGCGAAAAACAAGGTTGAAAGCGGAAAAATCGAGCTCGAGAAGAAAAATCGGATAAAAAGACCAATTTCAGCATTTCCTTGCGTCTTGGAGGTACTCCAAGAAATCCTTGGAGGTACTCCGTGAAATCCTTGGAGGTACGCCAAGCAATCCTTGGTGGTACTCCAAGGACTCTTCGAGCATAAAAACCCTAAAAACTTGTTTCTTAGGGAATGGGAGCTCCTCTCAGCCGTTTTGGATGAACTTGGAATGCTTTACACACGATTTTTCGAGGAGAATCCGATTATGGTGGCTATATTTCAGGATATGATCGAGACTTCCGTGGAAGTTTTCATGGATGATTTTTCAGTGTTTGGAAGTTCTTTTTATCGTTGTTTGAAGAATTTGGATAAGATGCTTGCTAGACGTGTGGAGACTAATCTGATGCTGAACTGGGAGAAATGTCATTTCATGGTGACCGAGGGTATTGTGCTAGGGCACAAGATTTCACGAGATGGCATTGAGGTAGATAGAGCTAAGATCGAGACGATTAGTAAACTCCCACCACCGACGAATGTGAGAGCGGTTCGTAGTTTTCTAGGTCATGCAGGGTTCTATAGGCGTTTCATTAAAGACTTTTCTAAGATTACCCGACCGATGACCTGACTTCTGAAGAAAGATGTGGTGTTTGAGTTTAGTAAAGAGTGCATGAGAGCTTTTGAGTTTCTGAAGGAGAGGTTGGTGAGTTCTCCTATTCTGATAGCCCTCGATTGGAGCCTTCCTTTCGAGTTGATGTGTGATGCTAGTGATTTTGCAATAGGGGCTGTGCTTGGTCAGCGGAAAGATAAGCATTTTCATCCGATTTACTACGCAAGTAAGACCTTAGATGATGCTCAAGAGAACTACATGACTACGGAGAAGGAGTTGTTAGCGATTGTGTATGCGTTCGATAAATTTAGGTCTTATCTTTTCTTTCCAAGACCATTGTTTACACCGATCATGCGGCCTTGCGATACTTGTTCGCCAAGAAGGACGCCAAACCTCGTTTGATTCGGTGGATTCTTCTCCTTTTTTAGTTTGACATAGAGATTAAGGATAAGAAAGGAGTTAAGAATGTTGCAGCTGACCATTTGTCGCGGCTTGAGGATCCTGCTCAGGAGAAGATGAATGAGGAGATGATTCGAGATACATTCCCACATGAGACTTTGATGTCTCTAAACACAGAGATAGTGGGTTTGGTGAATGCAGGTGAGCAGGGATTACCATGGTTCTCAGACATTGCGAATTACTTGTCTAAAGGTTACATGCTGAAGGGTCTAACTTCACAGCAGCGAAAGAGGTTCTTTACTGAAGCTAACCATTACATATGGGATGCTCCATATTTGTTTCGCGATGGAGCAGACAGGATTTTGAGGAGATGTCTGAGTCGAGAGGAAGGATTAGACATCCTAAGACATTGTCATGAGGGTTTGACTGGAGGACACCATGGGCCGTCATACATAGCTAAGAAGGTGTTTGATTGTGGATTTGATTGTGAGGAGTTGTGATGCGTGTCAGAGGACAGGAAATATCTCACGCAAGAATGAGATGCCCCAGAACCCCATCCAGGGGGTTGAGGTCTTTGATATTTGGGGTGTTGACTTCATGGGACCGTTCCCTTCATCCCGAGGGAATCGGTACATCCTCGTGGCTATTGATTACGTTTCAAAGTGGGTAGAGGCTCAAGCTTTATCCACAAATGATGCACTAGTGGTTGTGGGATTTTTGAAGAGGTTGTTTTGTAGGTTCCACCCTAAGGCATTGATAAGTGATAGAGGCACACATTTTTGTGATGCATAGTTGGAGAAGGTGTTGGCACGATACGGGGTTACCAATCGAGTGTCGACTTCCTATTATCCATAGACTAGTGGCCAGGTTGAGAATGCAAATATGGGTGTGAAGAGGATTCTTGATAAGACGATCGGGAGAAACCGCAAGGATTGGGCTAGATAAGCTAGATGAGGTTTTGTGGGCGTTTAGGACAACTTTTAAGAATCCGATTGGGACCACGCCTTTTTGGATGGTTTATGGTAAAGCGTGTCATCTGCCGGTGGAGTTAGAGCATAAGGCGTTTTGGGCGTTGACGACTGTGAATCTTGATTTGCGAGTGTTGTGAAGAATCGGTTTCTTAAGTTGCATGAGTTAGAGGAGTTGCGTGATGAGGCATATGCACGATCGTGGAGTTATAAAGAACGTACGAAGGCATTACACGATCGTAAGTTGAGAGGAGTAAAGGAGTTCAGAAAGGGTGATCTGGTGCTAGTTTATGATTCGAGGCTTAGGTTATTCCTAGTTAAATCGAAATCCAAATGGAAAGGACCGTTTGTGGTGCATGAAGTCTTTCCACATGGAGCAGTTGAGCTAGAATCAGAAGGTCGGACATGGAAGGTTAACGGTATCGTTTGAAGCTATACATCGGAGGACCGATCGGTAGTGAGAAGGAGGTAGCACTCCTTGAGTTGTGTAAATGAAGATATCTAGGCCTGATTTGTAGAGTTTGTAAGATAGGTTGCATGATTTCTTGTTATTTTTAGTATTTTTCAGTTTAGTCGTAGTTTTGCGTGTTTTTCGTGTTTTTGTTTTCTGTTTAAGTGTTGTAGGATTTCATGAGGCGTAAACGATAGGACTATTTCAGGTTAAGTGTGGGTATTAGGTACGATTGATATTCCATTTTCATGTAGTTATTCCCACGTATTAAACCTTAACCTCCATTCACATAAAAACCCGATTAGGCTTAGACTTTGAATTCTAGGTAATTAATTTTAAGTTTTGTAGTTTAATTACTTTAATTTTTTTGTTAATTTAAGTATATTTTTAAGTTTTTTTAATTTAGATTAGTTTAGAATTAATTGAAAAAAAAATCAAATCAAATCAAAAATTTCAAGCTCCGAAATGCTTAGCGGTACGTTAAGGTGACTTTAACCCATCTTGGCGGTACGCTACGATTTCCGGAGAAAGAAAAAAATTGTTATTATCCTTCGCGTACCACCACCACACCGATACCCCCACCATCACT
Organism: Mikania micrantha; assembly: GCA_009363875.1. Lineage (NCBI taxonomy): Eukaryota > Viridiplantae > Streptophyta > Magnoliopsida > Asterales > Asteraceae > Mikania > Mikania micrantha. The sequence continues at coordinate 33,139 of SZYD01001782.1, read as the reverse complement.
TTTCACTTACTACCAGTTCACCACCCTTTCACCATCGCAACCGCCGTTTCTCCACCCCATTACCACCGATCTCCACCGTAGCACCACCTTTTTCACCACCGCATCTGTAGTCACACCACCACCATCACCAGTTCACCGCCATTCACCACCACAACTACCGCTTCCGTCGTGCTACAACCGCCCGAGTCATCTCGCCACTACAATCGGTTCACGACCATCGTCTCCACCGCTACACCATCGCCACCGGTTCATCACAACACCACCAACCACCGTTTTCATAACGGCGATTAGGTATTAACTTGTTTTCTCCTTCGATTTTAGGTTTTAGATTTCGGATAGTGTTTTATTTGATGGCCGTTCGATTCTCAGGTTTTGAAAAGGGGCAGCGTACCGCCGAGGTAGCCCTTAGCTGTACGCGGAGGAATCCGGGAGGCTAGCTTTGGACTTGTTGTAAACAGAAAAAGTTTGTAAATGATTTTTTTTTGTAAATAAATTGTGTAAATAAATTTTTTGTCATATATTTTTGTAAATAAATTTGAAATCATAATTAAAATTAGGTTTTAACATCAATTGAATTTGTAAATTTTTGTATAAAAATTAGCTTAACCTCTTGTAAAATTTTGTAAATAAATTTGTAAGTAAAATTTTGTTAATTTTTGTTTTCATTAATTATATACATATAAATTTTGAAATTTTAGGTTATTATATTGTAAATTTTGCAAATAAAATTTTATTTTGTATTCTATTGTAGGTATATATAAATGGTGTAAAACAATCCACAATAATGTTTAAATTTTGTAAAATTTTTGTAAATAGATTTTCATTTTTTCATTTTATACTTTGTAAATATAATTTTTTGTAAAAAAATTGTAAATAAATTAAATTTAGGTTTTAACGTAGATTAAATGTGTAAATTTTGTTATGTATTCGTATTGCCGTACATGTATTATTGTAGGATGTCTGGAGCAGCTGCGAGTTCGGCGAACAGGGGCCAAGAGGGCCAGACGTTCGAGTTCATCTAGACGCAGAGTGAGGGAGATTCAGTATTCGTCCCCGGAGATCCTGCCGATAGACGAGGATGAGCCCGTACCCATTGACGACCGATGTCTCAGAGATCACACGGTTTTGCAATTCGAGTAGGGGACGGATGAGGCCACGCGCTGCGAGAGATTCGTGACGATGGAGCATTACCACCATCGTATGTTTGATCGTGAGCTTCTAGAGCGACTAGGACGTCTAGATGAGTTTGATGCCATAGTTACAGATGAGTGGAGGACCGCTCTTGACTGCAGATAGCCTTAGTATCTGGAGTTGACAGTGGAGTTCCACTCGACATTTCGTCAGACGTCCGGCTCATTCGATGATCCTGCTGCAGTGTCATTTGCGCTGTGTAGACACACCTATTATATGAGCATTCCACAGTTCGCGATTGCGACTGGATTTATACGGATGAGCAGGTGCGAGCGCCGGGATTTGCTGAGAGTATGAGAGCGGTTGTTAGAGAGCCCAGTGATTTGGGTATTACAGAGCGCCAGCTGGGAGACTTTTGGATGTCCATTGCGAATGGAGCTTTTACGAGTTGGATTGTTGTGTCTTCGATTCACGATCCCCTTATCAGATACATCCATAGGATGGTTAGTTGCACTCTCATCGGTCGTAGGGCCGGGCAGAGAAATGCAACCAGCTGGATTTGTTCTGCATGTATAGCATGATTAGCCGTCGCCGGCTAGCCTTTCCTGTATTTTACTTTCATCATTTGCGAGGGTTTGTCTTGGAGGGGAGACAACTAGGTTAGACTTGGGGCCCTACATTGATATGATTGAGACTAGGATGGGGGGTCTTTCACAGATTCCCTCGCCGATTCTTGACTACAGGGCCCGAGACAGGACGATATAGTTTAGATGACATGCGGCTAGTTGGCATGTGCCCCATGGTGACCCAGCTAGATGGGAGCCAGCTAGGCCTGCCCTTGACGGACCCCCGGATGTGGAGGCGCTGCAGAGAGGCCTTCCACCAGAGTGTCAGAGGATTTTACACAGGGTGGAGAGGCCTCAGCAGACTTACCCTTTACGTGAGCCTCGCCCTCCACGTATTACTTTGGACATTGTTTGGGAGGAGCTACAGAGGGTGGGTCACGTACAACGCATTATCATGTCACATTTTGGGATAGAGATTCCTGAATGGTTCAGGGCTCCAGATCCACTACAGCAGCCAGATGGACAGGATGATGAGCCTCATGATTAGATCTCCAGCATCTTTGCAGTTGTAGTTGCTATTTTCTACTTTTTCTTTATTTCTGTTTTTATCATCATGGTCTGTATATATTTGACTTATATTTTGTTTCAAACTCAGTTGTATTTGTGATTGTTTATGGTTGACAATCTTTGTAGTTGTTTATATTGATTATCTTATGATTGTTCATTATTATCCATGTGTATGTTGATGGTTTGTTGTGAGTGTTAGTGGATTGCCAAATTCATCGATGTTCATAATGCAAGTTGGAAATTATATGTGATTGCGATTGGATTTGATGGCGGTTGATAAGACTTACGAGGAAATGGTCACATATCAGGGAAGTTGTACAAATGTTGTAAATTGTATATTTCTGTTGATTTATTCACTATTTCGTGTTCCACATTGAGGACAATGTGTGATTTTAAGTGTGGGTATGCGAGATTTGTGTTTAAAATTGTAAATTTTTGTAAATAATTTGGTAATTTGATAATTTTTAAATAATATTTAAAAAGAAAAAAATTTTGAAAAACCAATAAAATACAAAAAGATTTTTCTTCTAAATTTGAGTCATTTTTAATTAGTCTTTTCAGTTTTAGTTAGGTTTGAGTCTTTTATTTTAATTTTTCCTTTATAGATTAATCTTGCTTGGATTGTTTAGATCTTAATTTTCAGTTTGGTTTGAACTACCCTTATCATTTGGGTAGCGATGACTTACACATTTTTAGTAGAAATGCAACCAACAGGATTACAATAACCCGATCGCAAATGGAATGCTATACGATCGTGTTACTTTGGATTTGACATGCTCGGCTGTTACACAAAACCAGCTAAGCCTTTTCCAATTTTTATTTTCTTTTTCTTTATTTTGTTCTTTTTCATATTTATTTATGTTTTTAGTTGTTTAATTGTAAATTGAGTCTAATTTTAAGTTTTCTAGGTTAGATTGTGTAAATATTGTATAGAATTTTGTAAAAAGTTTTTGAGTTAGGTTTTGCATTAAAATGGAAAATGATAGTTATAATCAGGAATTTTGTGCTTTCTAAAGTGTTTAAACGTACGCATCTAATTTGGGATATGTTGGTAGGGCTAACTGATAGAAAGGTTTTCTAGTATTGATATAATTTACTTAATTTTCATGATGCTAATGGGTTTTGCCTTGGGAAATATGGGGATTCTGAAACTGTTAACTGTGATTAGAGGAACTTTTGCAAACAAACAGCTTAATGTTTTTAAAATTAAACCTGGCACATATGTTCTCTTTTTATGAAAATAAATCCGAGACTTATGGCGCCTGTTAAAAGAAATGTCATCCACCAATCCACTAAATGGGCTGAGCTTGCAGAAAAATAAAATAAAATAAAATAAAATAAGAGCTGCAGCTTATGTGTCATACCTCAGATGGCAACCGAGTGAAACACCACTAAATTAGGCTCAGTAATTTAGAAGCAAAATGCCCATACCTTCATCCATTTCATCTAAGGTTTGATTTTTAAATTCATTTAGGCTGTTCAAATGTAATGGTACCTTGAAAGCTTTTATCAGGATTAGGTTGATCTGTGTGACTTGAGTGTAAGACCTATAGTTTATTGAATCATTTGAACATAATGAATCAAGATTAGGGAGCCTAGATATCAGTGGTTGGGTTTAAGTGGATACAAATACTGACAATCGTGGTTAATGCGTATGTGTTTTGGAATTAAGGAAAATTTTTAAGTTTGAAAGCCAAATTTCTGGTTGTGATTCCATTGCAAATCTTTTTCGAGGACGAAAAATGTTCAAGTGTGGGTATTTTTTATGGGTTGTAAAACACATCCAGTTTTTAAGTGATTTTGAGTCGATTTTAGTTTGTAAATACATCGTTTATGGTTATTTTTAGTTTCTTTTTACATTTTGTGGCTTTTACAAATTTGTCGAGTGAAATGAGCGGAAATCGAGGCTAAAACACGAAAGAATCGAGCCCCGGTTGAAAACAAGAGAAAAAGACTAATTTGTCATCATTTTGCACCTGTCGCGGTATGCTAAGAGCAAGAAACAACCCTCGGCAGTACGCAGAGGATTTCGGGAGGAGCCCGCTTATTTTGTCTATCGCGGTACGCTAAGATGGTTTAAATGGAGCTTGGCGGTATGCGACCATGTTTGAAATTAAAAAAAAAAAAGCCTACTAGAATTCGAGAATTATAAGGAGAAGCTTCCCAGCCGTTTTGAGAAGCATTCTCGACCATTTTTGAATCAGAGGAGCATCTCTGGAGCTTTTGGAACCATTTGGAGAGCTTTGGAGGGCTAGGAATTGCTAGGAGGCTAGGGTTCATGTGAAGACAACTTGGTTACTTCTTGTTTCTTATTTATTCTTCATTTCCAATAGTTTATTACATTTCATTTCATTGTTCTTGATTGTTCTTGACTGAGAATGATGTGTATTTGCTAGTTCTTTGATTCTACTTAGGTTATGATGCTTGTTTGAATGATTGTTGGTTACTATTGACTATGGTTTTGATTATTGATGGAAAACACTTTTGTAACAGATATTATTATGTCTTTTTGATGAGTTTTGCATATCTAATCTTGATTATATCAGTTCATATCATGTTCCATACGTGTTTATTGAATGTCTTTCGGTGTTAGACGCGTATTAGGTCATTGACTTGGTGTTATGACTAGTTTGTGGCTTGTTTGATATCACTAGCCATAGGAAAAGATGTGATTGATATTCTTAGGGTTTTATGCATGTCTAAGTTTAGAAATCCGGAAGGTGATAGACTTGTTGAGTGATCTTTAGCATTAGGGTTTTCTTATTAACTACCCGGAAGGGATGTTTCTTTGAAAGTCTTAGTGTTATTGTCATTTCTTTTCAAATTAGACATTTTAAGATTACTGTCACACCCCAAGCCGATGGGCTGGATCGACTTTTCCGTCGGGCGGAAGGTTCTCAGGGCGCGATATCGTTTGATAATCAAAATGATCAGATTGTTTACATAGCACATGATATCTAAATGAGAAATGCTAACATGATAATGATATAGGATTACAAAGTTAAATTACAATGTTACGTTCATAATTTAACTAAGTAAATCTATCCAAAAGAATCATTGAGTTTCTATCTTGTAACTGTACAAGATCTACAAAAGATGATTTACTGTTTTGTCATTCAAAAGTATGCTCAACACAAAATGAAGCAATGTCTTCTAAAAATCCTCTAGCTTAATCCCTGAATGCTGGTGACTAAACATGTTCGTCACCTGAGAAAGCATGCATTTAAACAAAGTCAACACTAGGTTGGTGAGTTCATAAGATTAGTAATTGAAAACATTGATTTGTTCACATTCACAGTCACAATGTCATACAAGAGTCTTGTTGATGTTTGATTCATCCGTATCACACAATGGCCTCTCCATAGTTATATTTACAAGTAGTATCTCATCCTATTTGATATGCTTATATATAGGGCATATGTAGGGGAACAAGCCCCAGCCGACATCCCACCACATACCTCATAGAACTCCACACCACTTGCAATACAACCATAGATACCCATTTTCATCTCACATGTGTTCAACCCGTTTGATATCCACTCATAAATCATGTTTATCACCCTGCGTGTTATATGTAGAATAATATAGTAAGAGGAATTTAGTTATCAAACCGAAGTGTTGATAAACCCTCAATGTTTTAAGGAAAATAGATTCATTTAATCTTCTCCTTGTTATTATTCTCTCACTTGTGGGGTTAACTGTCTGTCACTACTAATAATAGAAGTGTTAGTTAACAAATTGATATCTATTTTCCGCTTGAAGTTACCTCTACCACTTTGATGTTCTCATAGCCTTCAACGAAACTACTACCAGTAATGTGACATGAGAGAAAGTCAATTCCTCAGTCTACTAGTCAATAGAATCGAAGGATTAGTTACAATTATCAATGTAGATTAATATTACCATGTGTCGCTTACCAGACCCTGACTGATGTCGCCCTGTCACTGGTCATACGTTACCGGCCAAATGATAAATATGATCAACATAACGACCCTACTCGCCGGAGGTTTGTCAAACCTATGGTACCACTATGGTATCGTCGGTTTAGTTACGTCAAACTAACTGGTAAACGATTCGAGGATGAGGGATTTACAATTTTAAAATTGAATACATGGCACATGATTGATTTGATATAATACAGACAGTTTAATGGTAATCAATTGTTGTTGTGTTCACCAATGTTGTGTGTTCTCAATGTCATGCGTTCTCGTAGTTTTTAACAAAGTGTTATAAGATCTTGTCTTATTATACTATGTTAGTAGTTGTGTGAATGATGTTGTTATCATGAAATTACGTTATCATGATTATCATTCTTGTTATCCCATAGTCTTCACCCAGTTGTAACTACAGTGTTGTAAGAACTAGTCTTACTACACTTAGTTAATTCGGGTGGTGAATGATGTCATGAAGTCATGTGGACATGATCATCATTCCTGTTCTCGTTGATGCCTGTTTCGTGTTATCCCATAGTCTTCACCGAGTTGTAAGCATAGTGTTATAAGAACTTGTCTTATTACACTTAACTAACTCCAGTGGTGAATGATATTGTGAAGGTATGTTATCTTCATATCATTCTTGTTAGTTGTTGTCATTATCAGCATGTTACCTCGTGATTATCGCATTGTTCATTCATGTAAGAATAATAAAATGTTATAAGATATAATCTTACAACTAGCATTATTCTGGCGTATTGATGATTCATGAAACTACATTATCATGTTTCATCCTAGTTATCTCAAACTTAGAAAAAGTTGAAGAGTCCAAGGGTTTGGTAAATATATCTGTTATTTGGTCACTTGTAGAGACATGTTCTGGGAAAATTAGTCCCTTTTCAAAACAGTCTCTAATGAAGTGATGCCTTATTTCTATATGTTTGGTTTTGGAATGGTAAACAAGATTCTTTATTCTGTTTTTGGTTGCTTCGCTATCTATTAGGAGATGTGTTTTTAGTTTAGTTATTCCAAAATCCAGTAGTTGATATTGCAACCAAAGGATTTGGGCAATGCAATGGGCTGCTGCAATGTACTCAGCTTCAGCAGTTGAATTTGACACCGATGTTTGCTTCTTGCTTTGCCATGACACTAAGTAATTTGCAAAGAACCGACATCCTCCCGAAGTAGACTTTCTTGTGAGCGAGCATCCAGCATAATCACTGTCTGAAAAATCAACAAGCTTACAAGTTTGGTTAGCTGGATACCAGATACCTAGCATAGGAGTGCCTTTCAGATATCTTAGTATCCTCTTCACAAATGACAAATGGGATTGTTTGGGGGCTGATTGGTATATTGCATAGACACACGTTGCATACATGATGTCTGGCCTTGATGCAGTAAGATACATCAAAGATCCAATCATGCACCTGTAGAGGGTTTGATCTACAGGTTCACCATTTTCATCTGGACTTATTCCTGGACTTGTAGCCATGGGGGTAGAAATTATTTGCAATCATTCATATCAAATTTATTTAAAAGATCCTTCATATATTTGGATTGATGAATGAAAGTCCCATTAGGGGTTTGTTTTACTTGGAGTCCTAAAAATGTTTTTAGTTCACTTAAAGCACTCATTTCAAATTTAGAAGACATTAATTTAGAAAATTGTTCACACAAGGAAGGTTTTGTTGATCCAAAAATGATGTCATCAACATAAGTTTGGACCAGCAAAAGTTCCTTGTCTACCCTCTTGATGAACAAAGTCTTATCAATGGTTCCCGAGAAAATTTATTAGAAGAAATTGAGAGAGAGAGAGTATCATACCATGCTCTAGGTGTCTGTTTCAGACCATAAAGTGCTTTGTCTAGTCTGTACACCCAATCAGGATGATGAACATCATCAAATCCTGGAGGTTGACACATATAGACTTCCTCATTTATTGTCCCATACAAGAATGCACATTTTATATCCATTTGATATACCTTTATGTTATGAGATATAGCAAATGCTAGGAAGAGTCTAATGGCTTCCAGTCTGGCCAAGGGAGCAAAGGTTTCATCATAATCGATGACTTCCTCTTGGCAGTAACCTTGTACTACCAATCGGGCTTTATTTTTTATCACGATGCCTATGTCATCTGTTTTATTTATGAATACTCATCTAGTTCCGATAGGGTATTTTCCTGCTTGCAAGGGGCAGAGAGTCCAAACGTTTTGCCTTTTGGACTGTAATAGTTCATCTTGCATAGCCTATATCCAATTATTATCTTTAAGAGCTTCCTGATATTTGGAAGGCTCAACTTGGGACATGAAGGCTGCATGAAGGCAGAAGTTTGAAATATGGCTCCTATTTTGAACACCTTTATTTCGATCACCTAAGATTTGTTCTAGAGGATTATTTCTACTAAAGGGAATGATGTCCAAACAGTTATTTGAAGAGGCAGCATCGGAAGAAGGTGAGTTTTCAGTGGGGCCAGGAGAATTTTCTGAAGGGGAAGCATGACCATTTTCAGGAACATCTACAGGTAAGTTATCCAAGGCTGGGGATAAAGGCGTAGATATATGTTCATCTTGGTCTTGAGAATTTATTTGATAAGAAGGAAGGGAGGTAAAGAATTTAGAGACAGAACACTACTTAAGAGAGGATAGATCTTCATAAGTTTGACAAGATTCTGAAGAAGAAAAAGAAGACTGGGTAGAAGAGATGTATGTGAAGCTTTCAAGATCGAAGAGGTCATTAGGAGCAGAAGGGAAAGATGAGGTTGATGCAGACTCATTGAATTTGACATCAATAGTTTCCTCAACAATTTTGGTCCTAAGATTGAAAGCTCGGTAAGCCTTAGAGGTCTGAGAATATCCAACAAAATATCCAGAGTCAACTTTAGCAGCAAACTTGGATAAAGAGTCTTTTGTGTTCAAAATGAAACACAGACACCCAAAGACTTTAAAGAAAGAGATGTGAGGCTTTATGTTATGAAGGACTTCATAGGCAGTCTTGTTATGTCTTTTCACAATGTGAACTCTGTTCAAGACATAGCAAGCAGTATTTACTGCCTCAGCCCAGAAAGATAAAGGTAATCCTGAATCTGCAAGCATAGTTCTTATAGCTTCAATAAGTGTCCTATTCTTTCTTTCAACAACTCCATTTTGAGCGGGAGTTCTAGGAACACTGTATTGTCTGTGGATTCCTTTAGAGATGCAGAACTTATCAAGAACCTGGTTCTTAAATTCAGTACCACTATCACTCCTTATTGTTTTGACTGGAAGAAAGCTTATGAAGAGATTGGTGGTTGAGGTGACTGAATCTTCTATGCCAAAGAGCGGTTTCAAAAGATGATGCTTTAGCTATCAAACAAATAGGAGAGGATGTTTGAGAGTCAGTGGTCAAGTCTACAATGTAGACATTTCCACTTCTTTTAGTCGTAAGCAAGGTGTGTTGATCAATTAAAATCTTTATTTTTGAATTTATTTCACGAGAAAGAATTTTGCAACTGTCCTTGGTGAAAAATGAACTAAAGTCTTTGTCATCTAATTGAGAAACACTCAAGAGGTTAAACTTGAGATTTTTAGCTAAGCTAACATCTTTAAAGTGCAGTTTTCCACTCAGGACAGAACCAGACCCTACTATCCAACCTTTTGCATTATTTCTAAAGGAAACAGATCCTCCATTCTCTGGAATGAAGTTATTTAAAATTGATCTGCATCCTGTCATGTGCCTAGAGCCTCCACTGTCCACATACCATAGATGACTTTGGTTTGAAGAAGGTCTCTGCACTTGACAATTAATTGCAATAGGTTAGATATGGGTCTTTTTTATTTTTAGAAGAAAGAGAAGATGTTTATTTGTTTTGCTGAGTGTTATTCATCAATTTCTGCATCATCTGTATTAGATGTTGCTGATTTTGATGCAAGATATAGATTTGTGAATCCACGAAAGGGGGGTTCATATCAGCAGAAGAATGGGCAGCAAGAGTCACCATGGGATAAGAAGGAGGTGTTCCATGGATATAAGCCCCGGGTGTAGCAGATGAAGGAGAAAAAAAGTGAGGTGATAGATGGGAGCTAGATCATATTGAACTGTTTGCAGAAAATCTATTAGCCTTCTTTGACTTCTTCATTTTATTAGGGAAGTTTCCTTTATTTGAAGAACCATGTTCGGCTTTCAATCTTTCAGCATTTAGTTTTTCTCTTGCTTTCTTCAAGGGAGTTTTTATCCAACAGTTTTCAGTAGTGTGATTATACTTAAAACACTTTAGACAAGCAGGAGACAGAGAGGAGTAGTTGGGATGAAAGGCTTATTTTCCTTCATTTTTGGATAGGGGGATGAGGATGAGAAGGAGGAAATCTGATGTCAATCATGGGCCTCTTTCCTTTGTCAAGGCAGGCAACATGATTATCAGAGGTTTTAAGAAAACTTGTACCTTCCAAACTTCGAGTAGAGCTCATGGTTGGAGCAATCTCAGTTTGTCCAGAAGCATTATAATTTTGATCACTTTCCAAGGGTGTTTTCTCCTGTTTCTCAACGTTAGTTTCAGTGGGATAAACAAACGTGAGAAACTGCGGGTGTTGGTACACTCTTAGAGGTGTGATTGTAATGGATGGAATTTCATCCGGAAGAAAGGTGGGGGAGATGGGCTCAGAATCAGTCTCATTCATTTAATTGTCAATCGGGGTGTAGTCCTTTGGAGGACTAGTATGATTAAACCCGATTCCAAATTTGGCCTTGCTGTGTACTTGCTTACTTAAAAGCATTTTGAATCCTTTGCAGGATTCAACCCACTTGTCACAGCTAACCTTGGTCTGAGACAATTCATCTCTACAAGCTGCATATTTTTCATTTTGCAAATCAAATAGAGCTTGTAGGTTGGACTTTTCAGTCGTTAGGACAGAGATTTGACTGTCTTTATTCTTTATTAATTTTTCTATTTCAGAATTTTTATTATCAAGCAGTTGCTCCAACTCCTGATTTTATTGTTGAAGCAACACATTGGCTTTCTTTATTTTTGCAAAAGCCTCTATGCACGCATCGGTACATAGTTTTTCTAGAGTGGAAGAAGATACACGTGCATCAGGAGTGTCTACAGCAGGTTGTTCAGAAGGGGAAGAGTCATCACCAACAGCCATAAGAGCGAAATTTGTTGGTTCGGAGGTGATGAGGGCATAGCCTACATCTTCAGGCAGGCTGCTCCAGTCAACATACTCTTGGGTGAAAAGAGCCGGTTGACTGGAAGAAGGGGATTGGACAGCAGAGCCTGGTATGTTTATTTGAGAAGAGGATGGTGCAACAATTTGTAGAGGTGCAGGAGTCAGTTGATACATGCTACCATTGACAGCTTGTACAAATTGTACATTTGTAGGAGGAGGGGTCTATACAATGTGTGCTGACTCTTGAGAATTGTTGTGCCTTCTGAACGATGAGGAAGAAGAAGAAGAAGAAGAAGAAGAAGAAGAAGAAGAAGAAGAAAAAGGTGCAGAAGAAGTATGTGATTGTTAATTAGGGAAAGTCACATACGATGAAGAGTTTGAGTTGGGAGCACTTTTGCACTCCCTGGCGAAGTGTCCAGTGCCATGACATCTATAGCATTGGACCTTAGCCTTATTTAGGCTGAACCTAGTTTCCCTTGAATACCAGGAAATTTCCTTCTGGTCCACTTGTATAACTTATTCATTCTTATGCTCAAGAGGGCCAGTTGGTGAAGAATGTCCATTTCTTCCAAGTCATCACTTGGAACTTGATGGAGATCATCCATGATAAAACACAGATGATCAGAAATAGGAGAGTGGTCATCACAGGAAGAAGAAGTGATGCCAGTGGTTATGTCAATATATTCATCATAACCCTGATCATTTGACTCAGAGTTATGACTAAGAAGAGTTGTGTTCCCTTGAATATACTCTTCAGTTGATTTACCAGACTTTAATAGTTTTCTTTCTTGGTCAATCTCTCGCTCAAAGGTGAGCAACTTACCATGAAGTTGGGTAAGTGAGAGTTTGCCAAAGTCTGGAGAGGATCTCATAACAATGGAATAAGTTTCCCATTTTTCAGGTAGAGATCTCAAGAAGCGGTTCAGAACAGAGACAGGGGTACACTTGACCAGCGAGTTTTAATTCACTTAAGAGAGAAGTGAATAGTTCAAACTGCTGAGTCAGTGACTCATTATTTAGTTGGGAGAATGTCTCGTATTGTTGAGCTAATATCTCCTGGTATTAGCCACAACATCTTCGATACTACCGAATTGCTCTTTTAGAGCATCCCACAAGTCTTTAGCAGACTCATGGTGAAGAAGACCAGAGTGTATTTCATTAGGAAGGGCCATAGCCAACTCAGCAAGTGCCTTTGCATCAAGCTCCAACTTCTGGTAATCCTCTTCGGTGTAGTTCCGAGGATCTTTCAGGACATCGTATCCAGTCTCCGTGTCCAGGACCGTTGGTTTATGCTGTCCGAACACGACAGACTTCCAACATCCTTTATGATTATTAGATAGGAAGTGTAACATCCGCCTCTGCCAAATGTTATATTCATGCCTAACCAAGATTGGTGGCTTCGTGGTAGAACCGGTGTTATGAGGGTGTAGGGTGAATTTCTCTGCCATTGGTTCACAAATAGTTATGAGCAAATCAACGAGTGATGAGTTCTCAAAGTGATTTGTTAGAATGATTTTTGAACATAGTTTAGTTCAAAAATAAAACTCCTACTGATTTAAAGAGAATAGAAAGACAGAAAAGACAGAATGCAGAAAACTAAAACAACAAGATATCAGTGAGAGCTTTGAGTTTTAGTCTTGATGGTTAAACCAAGACTAAGGACAAGGCTCTGATAACAATTTTTGAAACACAAGAACCTCAAGTAGAAGCTGTTTTACCAGGAACAAGGCTTTAGACACTTAGTCAAAGCTTTGGTTTTAGCTCCCTCTAAAGTTTTGCACAAAGTTATTTTCGTTGTTTTAGTTTTCTTGCCTAGAAAGAGAGAAGAGAAAGATAGAAAGCACAAGGAATTTTGGGGGAAGTAATTCAATATATTCAGAGAATGTTGGGACTTAATACCCAAACATTCTGAGATACAAGACAAGAAATAATAAGACAAATAGCTGACATGTTACAGAAACTGATACAACAGACTAGTACAAATACAAAGTCAACAACAACGGAAACAAGAGTCTTCAGTAGTCTTCAGGTCTTCCGAGGTTGAAGTAGATGTACTGGAGTTCAGCAGTTATTATTTCGAAAGATGTTCATCGGAAGCTGATTAACTACACAGTTATTCGGGAAGAGGAGATTGTCTTCCGAGTCATTTGACTTCTTCCGATGCAATGGTTGTCTTTCGAAGATGTCAAGATCAGCTATTGTCTTCTGAGATAGATAAGTTCAGCGGTACCTCTTTTTGGCGAAGCTTCCGCTGATGGCCTTCCGATACTGAAGCAGTTCTTCAATCGGGAGAGACGCATCCGTGGCTTAGTCATTCCGAGGTTTTATTCAGGTGTCTGACTTCAGTGGTTTTGCTCATCAATCCTTATTTTTCAACATAAGTGTTCCAATGTTCCACGATCCTGTATGCGAGACCTCCCCCTTCCCCCTCTACCTATACCTCGCCTCACTGAACACGACCCCAAAGAATCATAAGGTGCTCTCCCGGTTATACTACCAAGTAAGACACACAATATTCCACAAGGACAAATATGAAACTTAGAGAAAGCAGAAGGCACACATAACACACAGTATATAACCAAGCAAACAATACCCCACGTACAGTCTATGTACCCAATTAACCCACGTGTCAAGTCGTAGCGAGCAAAAAAATGCACCAGGTATAGCATATCCCAATACACCAAATGGGGAAGATCAAACAAAGAAAGTCAGTTCACACAATATCAACTTACTACAATATTTCAAAAATTCACTCTCACCGTGGGTTGTCCAAATCAGATTTATCGTTGTGTTATGGTTGTGATCACAAAACTCTTATCAATATCTCTCTTCCGGTTTACGTGCAAATCAAAACAAAAACACACAAAATCCTTGTTTCTTATCCACTTGACAGTTGTGTATGTCAGTGGGGCGAACAACCAATAGAAGAAAACGGAACCAGAAAGTAAAAAAGAGGAAAAGAAAGTAGGGTATGGCGTCACTAGGGGGTGGGTGTGGCGGGTGACGGTGATACTGGTACCTGTGCGGCAGTTGTGGTGCTACATTTTTCCAATTAGGGTTTCTAGTTGCCATGATCGGTCAGGTGCAGCTAGGGTCATAGGTGGTAAAGGTAGGGTTTCTGGCTGCTGTGGTCGGTCTGAGGTGCGTGAGTCACGATCGGTCGGTTGGAGGTCGTTCGGGGGGTCAGTGTAGCAAGGTTTTATGGCGTCTGAGGTGGTTGCAACTGGGTATTCTGGTGGAGCGAGGCTCGGTGTAGTCTAGGTGACTGAGGTGAGATAACTTACCGATCGGTCAAAGTGGTCTGGGGTGGTTAGTTCAAGCAACAGAGAGAGGGAGAGGGAGAAAAAGAAAGAGAGAGGAAGAGAGGAAAAGGGAGGGGGAGAGGGTAGAATGTATATGGTGGTGGTGGATTACCAGCTAGTGGAGATGGGGGTGTGGTGGTCGCTTTTCCGACCTACAGCGGTGGTCGATTTGGATTTTACCTTTGTAAGGGAGAGATAGAAGTCGATTGGACAATAAGCACTGATTGAAACATAAAAAATATAAGAAAATAAATGCAGATTAAAAACTTTTCTATTGCAAACATCACATAGGCACATTCTCAATCTACATAGAGCGTGAACCTCAGCTTATACTTTAGCTTTTAGTACGGATACCTTTGAACCAATGTCTATCTTTGATGCTTTTCTAAGTTCTGGAACTACAGCTGACTTTTGGGACTTGCTTGCAGCTATAACATGTATTTTCATTATATGTATTCTATGGACACATGTATTTACATAATAGTTTCGTGATGGTCAGTTTGGAAATTTTCAAACATTTTGATGTAGACTCATTATGTTCCTCAATTTATGAGGTTAGCACGACTAACCCGCACCCTAATTGACCCAAACCAGATTAACCCATAAGAAATTCATCCTATAACCTGAGAAGAAAATATTTAAATTTCTTTTTTGTTTTCTATGATCACTTATTATTAAATGTGTCAACAAAATGCATCACGAAAATAAACAAATTATTAAGATGAGCAAAAAAAAAATCAATACTAATAATGCGTACCACGTGTCTCCTTCAAGCATGTTAATTAAAAGGTACAACCACTTTCCTTGAATCCAGCAAAGTTAGCCTGATGGTTAAGGCTTGGTCCTTTCTCTTTGAATACTAGGGTTCAAGTATCACTAATGACACTTTAATGAATACCAGATGAGGGGAGGAATCTTAAGCTTAATCTCATGTTATGAACTAATGGGGGCGAGGGTTTACCTATTCAACAGGGTTCCAGAACATCAGGGGTACGGTTTAACATTCGGCGATCGAGGAATCGGCCTTAGCTAACAACTGCCAGGATAACTGAAGGTAGCACGACAGGGCCCTCTGTCGTCCAAAAAAAATTACTTTCCTTGAACTTTGGCGAACTCCAGCCTCAACATGATCTTCACAAGAAACCAAAATGGAGATGCAATAAATAATGAATATGGAAAACGAAAATTGTGAATTAGTATATAAGATACATTACTGGACATACACTAACCTCCTGAGTTGATAAATGATATTTCAATTCTTGAATGATCCTCGAAGGTCCCTTCGCTAAATCATCACCCTTTTTATAGAACAAAGATACATGCATGAACCCTTACTTTATTTTTTCTCTTAATGAACTAAAATAAAATGCTAGTGTATTTATATTTAATGAAGTCATGTAAAATGATATTGTTCAAAGTTCATCTATAACAACTTCAGTTCCAATTCATCTTTAAGAATAAACTTTTTTAAGAAAGATGTTATGTAAGGTAATGAATGACAAACGAAAAATGTTTATTATAAACAACTTCATCTTTTAAGAAAAAAGAAAATGAAGTCAACATATAAATTTCCAAAATTGTTCTTTGCATATGTTCTGCTCTCATGACCAGCATACATGAAAAGTGATCCATAGTGTTTGAGTGAGACCTAATAATATCATGGAAGCATATACATTCATAAAAGAGAGACCAAGTTAGTCGCATGATATCAACAAACATGATTATCCATAAGATTAGCACAGTCAATAGAAATAATTCAAAAAGATTACATGCCCATCATATCCCCAATGTGGCAAGGCCTTTTGATACCATCTTGGATGCTGAAGCAAATGATTTAAATCACTTCAAGTATTCAATCACATATGACCCAATTTGTGCAACATCTTTCTATCTAGCATTCGACATCTTAATTTATCTCATTAATATGTGATTCCTAAATCCTCTAAATACTTCAAGCAATGAATCTATCAATGTTCAAGCTAAATTTGTTGTCCTAGATGGGTTAGTTTTAGTTCCTCATGTTGTGAGACCCTTGCTAAATTTCTTTTTGGATTTGGTGAACGTTGAAATCATGAATAAGTTAGTATAGATGAGAACTTGGCTGATTCCAAAACCTTACCACTACAAATGTGACACAAATACTCTTTCTATAAATATATAACCACATTGTTACTTTAACATTTTTTGAGTAATAAATGTGTCTTCATGCAGTTTTATAACTCTTATTTTTGTAATTTGTTGACGAAGTAGACAACGAATATTTGTTTTCTACATATTAAATTAATTGTAGGAATAGTTATTACCGAATTCTCCCCCTCAACATAGCATTTTAAGAAGATGTAGGGAAAAAATTCAATGTCTCTCAACATAGCATTTATATGTATCTAATGTCGCTCAAAGTCCTTCACTTATTGAATCAAGTGTCTGGTACAACAACATTACCCAGTATATTCTCACTTTTCAGTAGGGTCTGGGGAGGAAGGATAGATACAAACCTTACCCCTATCCCAATTGAGATAGAGAGGCTACTCCGAAAGAGTCCCCGGCTCAAAGTTATCATTGAATCAAGTATCTGGTAAAAGATATAAAATACAAATTAAATCAATTGTGAAACTATCATCAACCACAAGGCTCATAGCCCAAAGTCCTTCAAAGAGATTGTTAAAAATAACATCAATCATATTCTATTTATAATGAAATAAGTACTTGGAAAGCAAGTTACACAAACATAATAAAATTATACCTTCCTATTCTCTGGCAACTTAATTAAATGACTCCAACGAATGCATTCTCTAACAATATCTCCGAGGCTTCTCACTCCAAGACGGCGAGACCTTCACGATAAATTAAGACAAGTTACTTGAAATTCAGAAATGAGTATAATCATGGTGAGATCATCATCAGTAATCAACATACGTTTCTCGTAGATATCCTCTAGCACATGATGAATGGTTGCCATATTGGGCACCTAAGGTATCAAGAGAGCACCACAAGCAACCGACAATGAGCCAAAATCAGGAAAATGTGGTTTCCCCATTAATGATTCAAACCAGACTTAAAACAAGGTCCCTCATACACATAACAAACATCCCTTTCTCAATAGGAAGGAGATGAGAGAACCGATCGAGGGATGGTCAAACAAGATTTGAAATTGAGTAAGAGAACAAACACCATGGATAAAATGACGCGGTGAATCCAATTTTTGATTAGGACGGAAGTGTAATCCGGCAAACAAACCTAATTTATTATTATTTTTTTTTTGTAAATTTAGAAGTAATATTTCAGTCAATAAAATATGAGTCTTGAATATTAACCATTTGATATTGATATGTTAGTCTCTAACAATTTAGTCTCTTTTAATGAGGTGTTTATGGGGTCGGATTATGAATTATTTGGTTTATTCGAATTTAATTATTCGGATTTGATTTTTTTTGCCTATGTTTGAAAGTTGAAACCAACCCGATACGACTCTATACAAACTAGGGTTCGGATTTGGATAAATCTGAATAGGCTGAACAAAAGTTACCTAATTTTTTATTTTTATTTGACTATTTATTTTCCTATATTTTGGTTCCTAAGATTAAACATTTTACTATTTTATATCCATAATATAACACTTCAAAGTTCATATTTTAAAAACGATAATAGATGTATCATAATAAAATAGTCTAAATAAATTACTTGATTCTTAAAAGACATCCGAACAACCCGAATAACCCAAAAAACTCAAAATTAATAATGGTCAATTAGCTCAAAATCAAATTCTTCGGAAATCCGAACAACTGGAATTACAAAAACCATAAAACCAAATCCGACTCGAATATCCGAATAATTTTTTTGGGTTTGGATACATCCATTCCAAACAACTTGTGACAATCAGTATAGAACTGATAGATAAATGTATAGTAAAGATGTGTACGGACAATACTTGTAAATACTTGAATGTACTTATGGTTCATATCATCAACAAAAATGCGTGAAATCAATGAAATGACAAGTAATACCAAATGAAAACATGATAAACACAATAGTTGTAACACAGATCCTCCGATAACGAAGGTTAGACAACTGACAAAACAATAGAAAAGTCAAAGTAAACAAATACACAAACACTGAAAACAATAAACGTTTGTGAGAATACAAAAGTCAAACCATGATCAGATAGCATTTTAGAAATATTAAACTGATAGTGTATCCGTGTGGGTGACGAATCACACCAGTATATGTGTGGGTTTAACGTTCTGAATGATATATTTTAATTAGATAACCAAATGAGAAGGTAAAACAAACATCGTGTTCGAATGGGTGATAATCTGTACTAATACGCGCGCGAATATATGTTCTGACGGAATACTTATTTGTTCATTTTAATTTGATTATATAATTATGTTATTTTTTTCATTAAGCTTGTTAGTACATTTGTGGTTGCATACATACATACATGCATGAATATATTACTGTCTTGTTTTGTTAAAACACGTCAAACCTGATAAATTTATTTATTATTATCATTATTAGTATTATTTTATAATAGTATTTATAATTAAGAATAAGAATCTAAGTCTCATTTAACATCTACAAATTGTTTAAGAAAAACCCCAAAGGTTACACAAACATCCTCGTTTGTGATCTTATTCTCTTAATAGAAACCAAACCAACTAGTCGTCAGGGCCAAATTTGTTTTGATTTGACCTGGTTTCAGGTATTTACTCTTTTTCACGAATAATGATAACTATTAGATACCTATAATTTTATTTTTTGAACCAACTTGACCCGAATCATTGACCCAAACATTTAACTTGTCTAACCTAGACATACCAATATCTGAAAAAAAATTGTTTTGGGTCACTTAAATTTCCGCCCCCTTTCAAATTGTTGAAGCTCCATGACTAATTATGTGACACCCCGTAAAATCTAGGTCAGCATTGATTTTTTAAATTTATAATTATTTAATGTTTAATATTACGTGGCACTTTATTTGGAGTAATTTAGTGTGACACATGGCACATGAGTCCAAACACAAACAATTACGAAACACTAGTTCGAGGAATTACTATAATCACACGCACACACGCTTGAGTCACGAACATTGGTGAAGAAACAAACTAATAAATCGAACTAACAACTATAACTTATATGGGAATTTGTGATGAAATAAATTGAATCGATTAAGTAAAAACGATAACAAATCAAACGTGAGGAAAACTGAATGAACAAAAGTTGATAACAGACTCTGGAACCCTTCGCGGTTAGCAAAGCAACTCGGCGAAAAAGGTCGTGATACGCGACGAGTTGAGCGGGAAACATGACTTTCAGCCAAAACAGGTCGCGGTACACGACCGCGGATCAGGCCACCTTGGCGGTATGCGGAGGCACTCTGTCACATAACCCAATCCCTTTTCTCTTGGATGTACGCTAAGAACCACGCGGAGCTCCCTGGCGGTTCACGAAGGCAACTAGACCTCCAAAATCTTATAAAAACCACCCCCCCCCCACATCACCCTTTCATTCTTTTACCCATTTAGGCCAAACCAGTGCTCCTGTCTCAACCTAAAATCATCTTCAAAGAAACAAATAATACCTGGGAGCTGATCACAAGCCTTTCTCTTGAGCTACATCGAAGTATTGAAGCTTTGGAGCAAGAAGGAAGCGTTGGAGGAGCTCACTAAGATCACCACTCCCTCGTACCAACTAAATACCACTCACCAGCCACATACAAGCCTTCTAACCCCTCTCTTAACTAAATCTCAGCTACAATAACTCATTGATGCAGTCTCACATACTCCATCTACACTTATAACACCTAAAAACTCACATGCAAGCTTATATACACACATGCAACTCCAAAATGGCACATGCACGGATTTGTACACATGGAAACTTGTATTTGGATGTCTTGATGACTGATTTGTAATGATAGATCGCCATGAAAATGAGTATTATTGTCAATTTACCAAGATTCATGAATGTTACTATAAATAGTAACTTTTATAACTTGAAATGTTGATAGATGATTCTTTAAGCATGATATGTATTTTAAAATGATGATTTGTGGTTAGTGATGTGTTTAATCACATGCTATAATGGTTAGATTTGGGAAAATGGGGATTTTGTTCATATATTTCTATATTTGGAAACTTTCATCAAGAAATGGTGACATGCATGTAATGTTTGGACTATGTTTGGTTATTTTGATGATGTTAGTGATCATAGGAACAATGATTGAGTAATTTAATTTTGGTTAAAATGAGATTTATGCATAATTTTCTATAAATAGAAACTTTAATTGGGGATTTTGTGAAACGACATAGATACGTGTTTAGGAATGAGAAATGATCAATTAAGATGTATTAAGATGATATGAAGGTACTTGTACGATTGATTGTATGAAATCATGATAACGTAGCATACTTGCTAAATATAGTAACTTTTGGTTAACTAGAAAAGGAGTATGAGCATGTTTGTTGATGTATGATGTCATACTACGTGCTAATATGAAAGTTTTAGAATATGAACATGCATAGATTGATAAAAGATGATTTTGAATGCAACTTGCTTAATGTGGAAACCTGCTAAATATAGAAACATGACTAAAGAGGAAAGTGACTATGAATAGCAACTTGTTTGATGAACATACGTAACAACTGCCATGATTTGTAACGTGATTTGTAAGGATGTATATATATTGCATACGTGCCATATATTGAAACTCTATGTGCTATGACATGCTTTTGTGCACTAACTGCTAATTGAGAAAACTTGACAAACACTAAGTGAACATTAACGAACTACAAACGTGTCACCAACGAGTCGTTGATTCAAACAAAGTAAAACATGGTTAAACTTGGAGTTGCTTGGACACGGGCACGATCTAAGTAGATCAACACGGACACAAACACAGACTCATGTTACCTATGTGATATAGGTGACGATTAGGGACAAACGGTTCACAAGACGCAAACAAACGCAACTTAGGTGACTTTACGGCCCCTTACCTTTTAATTGTTTATAAACTCAAATAGGGGAAGAATTACATGCAAATGCTTTTGACAAACAATTTGAACAAACGCTTTTAAAAAACACTTTGGACTAACGCTTTTGACAAACACTTTTTACAAACATTTTTGACCAACATCTGGTCAACAAGCTGGGCATACATTTTTGACTAACACCTGGGTCAAACAAACTGGGAAAACTATTTATACAAACATATTGTATGATTGCTGGTTTATTGGGAAAAACTCATAAGTGATGTATATCGTAACAAGTCCTCGCAAAGTCATACCGTTAATGTGTATACAACGAGGAGAGCTTAGATAGTACTATTGGGATTGACGAACCCCACACGGCGCCAGTACTGACTGGAGGTCAGGACATGTGTAAACTCGACCCATCGCCATTGTTTTTACGATAGACATGGCGGAGGCAAGAACAAACAAGTCTAGTTTGGTAGTGACGCAACTGACACTTAAGGCCTCGGGCCTTTCAAACATTTAATAAACATCATATCATATAGCAACTGATTTGTACTTACTTTTGATTTAAAACTGTGAACTAACCATTTTTATGTTGACACACTTTAGCATGTACTTCTTAGGTACTCCGCACATTTAAAAGCATAGGATGCACTTAAGGAATCCATTGAAGAGACATGCATTTAGGACATTTGAACAACTTTACGAACATCATTATGATGCATTCAAACAAATTTACTTTTGTACAAGCTTCCTCAACATTTATTTATTTTCCACTATAAAACTTATTATCTAATTTGGATATTTTAAAAAATATCCACGTATTTTCAAACGCATATAGAGTCGTTCTATATGACCAATGTATCTGATCCTGCCATGTCACACTCAGCGGCCTGACGCCGTAAGTGGTAATTTGGGGGTGTGATAGACTGGTATTAGAGCGTTGGTTATAGAGAACCAGGTTTGCATGTAGTAAACTTAGACTATAGCCGTAGCACTACACTTAATTTCACACTACACATTATGTGCATAGTTTTGAGATATTCATTGTGATTTGATCTGGCTATTACGAACACGCCTCTGGCACCCTTAGCAGGCGTTTATATTCTTTAACTCACGCTGAAAATATTTCCTAACACAAGTACGCCATAACATGTGATGCACAACCTGACCTTGCATCAAGCACATGTACTATGGATTCCAGTTCTTCGAACCATCAGGGTTGAAGAAGAAAGGAATTGAACAAACTAAACATCCAAGACAGCTTCCAGTATCGGATGACTTTTATCTCTTTTGCCCTTATCAAACCCATAAACACCTAACACAGACTCGCTAAAGCAAATCAAACCCTGTTGACCAGAATATCGCTTAACTCCGTAGAAGAACACTCAATTTTTCCTAACCTTACTCGAACGCTTGAATCTACCCGAGGATATGATCTGACCCACATAACGATCGGCAATCGAAGTTGCCAACACAAACGTAGGCATTCAATAAAACTCCGACGGCAGAATCTCCTATGAAAATCAACGAAGGTCTTATGAGCCGAACAAACCTCACGAATTTAAGCGTAGCATGCACACTGACTTCAAGAAATAGAAAATGCGTTCCAGGTACACACAACTGTAAATGACAGAGAAAACTCTTGCCCGATGCCATACGATGAAGAGAGATGAGATGGTTAATCCTTACCAACCTACCAACCACGCAAGACCTACAGTGACTAACCTATATTCTCGATGATTAAACTGTGACACCACGCAAATTCCACGTCAGCAAACAATTTAATTAAATGTTTATTTAATTGATTTATTTACACGTAGCACTAGAATTAGTTTAATTTAGTGTGACACGTGACACAATAGTACAAACACATTCGCAAACACGATAATTCGATGAATTATCGAAAAACGCACACGCAGGTCGAACAATTCACGAATGTTGGTGAACGTTGAACATAACAAACGAACGAACAATAAATAATTCACTCATGACCAAACATCGAACAATTTTAGTTCAAACATCGAAGAACGATAAGTTATAAATGAGAAACGAACAAAAATCGAATCAAACGATTAAAATTGGGCTAATTGGGCTCTTCCGGCCAGCTTCGTGGTACGCCAAGGACCTGGGATTGGGCCCTGGTGGTACGCGAAGCTTAGGCGGGCAATTTGAATCCCAAATTCCTTCGCAGTACGCAACGACCGATCAACTTACGCCTTGGTGGTACGCGGCGTGTTTCGGGAAGCAACCCAAATAAAGTATTCTAGGCGGTACGCCAAGATTCATGGAGTCTTGCTTGGCAGTATGCGAGAAGGTCGTATCTTACGCGTCACGACAACTGAAGGTGCACGAAAAGAATCACTCAACTCACGATTTGGAGCTGGGAGTCGTGGTGTTCGCACTGAAAATTTGACGGCCCTACCTATGCGGCACGAGATGCATAATTTTCACCGATCAAAAAAGCCTACAACACATCTTTGAACAAAAGGAGCTGAACATGAGGCAACGAAGATGGGTTGAACTTATAAGCGACTATGATTGCGCCATCAAATACCACCCTGGCAAGGCTAATGTAGTGGCTGACGCGTTGAGCCAGAAGGAAACAACAAAGCGCGTGTGTTCACTACAGCTTACGATCCACTCGGAACTGCCACAACAGATTCGAAACGCTCAACAAGAAACCTTGAAGGCCAAGAACCTCACTCATGAATCCTTGTGCGGTATGGATAAACAATTAGAGGTGAAGACCGACGGAGTGTACTATTACATGGATCGTATCTGGATTCCACACTACAGAGGACTTAGAGGCATAGTGATGGATGAAGCTCACAAGAGTAGATACTCTGTACATCATGGTTCTGACAAGATGTACCACAATTTGAAGGTGACATATTGGTGGCCGAACATGAAGTGAGATATCGCGACCTATGTGAGTAAGTCTCTGACTTGCTAAAAGGTCAAGGTCGAGTACCAAACACCATCAGGACTATTTCAACAGCTCGAGATCCCCTTATGGAAATGGGAGCAGGTCTCTATGGACTTCATCACTAAATTGCCCAAAACAACAAGTGGTTGCGATACCATTTGGGTAATCGTAGACCGACTTACCAAGTCCGCACACTTCCTACCCATTAACAAAGCTGACAAGTTAGATAAATTGACCCGGATTTATCTAAAGGAAGTGGTCACAAGGCATGGAGTGCCATTTTCGATAATCTCTTATCGTGACAGTTGATTCACGGCACACTTTTGGAAGTCCTTGCATAAGGAACTGGGCACGAGACTGGACATGAACACTGCCTATCACCCGCAAACTGGTGGGCAGAGCGAACGAACAATCCAAATGTTAGAAGACATGCTTCAGGCATGTGTGATTGACTTCGGAAGCAGCTGAGAAACTTATCTACCGTTAGTTGAGTTCTCTTACAACAACAGTTACCACTCAAGCATCAAGGTTGCGCCATTCGAAGCACTTTAAGATCCCGAACTTGTGCATGAAAAGACTGAGAAAATCCTGCAGATACACAACCAAATGGCAGCAACTCGGGACAGACAAAAAACGCTATGCCGACAAGAGGCGCAAGCCTTTGGAATTCCAAGTGGGAGATAGAGTGCTATTCAAGGTCTCACCCTGGAAGGGAGTCATCCGATTTGGGAAGCGTGGGAAGTTGAATACTCGATATATCGAACCATTCGAGATAGTCAAACGAATAGGCCCTATAGCATACGAACTAAACCTACCGAACGAGCTAATTAGTGTGCGCAACGTGTTTCACGTGTCGAACCTCAAGAAGTACCTATCTGACAAAACACTTACGATACCTCTACAGGAAATCCAAATAGACAAACAAATGCACTTTGTTGAGGAACCGGTCGAGATTATGGATCGGGAAATCAAGAAACTCAAGCTTAGCCGTATACCGATTCTAAAAGTTTGATTGAATTCGAGACGCGGACCGGAATTCATGTGGGAGCGTGAAGACTGGATGAAGAAGAAATACCCTTACCTATTCGCTAACCCGACAAACACTGACAACGTAAGCTGAATTTCGGAACGAAATTCTTTCTACCCAGGGGGATGATGTGACATCCCGCATATTCCAGGTCAATAGACAATTTAATTAAATGTTTATTTAATTCATTTATTTACACGTGGCACTAGAATCAGTTTAATTTAGCGTGACACGTGGCACAATAGTACAAACACAATCGCAAACTCGATAATTCGATGAATTATCAAAAAACGCACACACAGGTCGAACAATTCACGAACATTGGTAAATGTTGAACAAAACAAACGAACGGACAATAAATAATTTACTCATGACCAAACTTAAAATAATTTTAGTCCAAACATCGAAGAACGATAAGTTATAAACGAGAAACAAAAAAAAATCGAATCAAACGATTAAAATTGGGCCAATTGGGCTCTTCCGGCTAGCTTCGCGGTACACCAAGGACATGGGATTGGGCCCTAGTGGTACGTGAAGCTTAGGCGGGCAATTTGAATAGCGAATTCCTTCGTGGTACACAACAACCGATCAACTTCCACCTTGGAGGTACGCGGCGTGTTTCATGAAGCAACCCGAATAAAATATTCTAGGCGGTATGCCAAGACTCATGGAGTCTTGCTTAGCAGTACGCGACCAACCTAGTTCACAGAAAACTTTATAAAAACCCAACCAGACCATTCTGTTCCGTTTTACCCCAACCCTTTCGAACTCAGACACTATAATCGACCCCCACACCCTGCTATATCCATTCCTAACCTCCAGAAACTAGTTTTGTAGCTACGTTGGGCATCTTTGAAGGTTTATGAGCTTGGTGGAACAAAGAAGGACAATTCTCCATCATTTCTACCTTGTTGCAGCTGAAGAATTCCGCTGAAAAGCCATCTCAAGTACCTATTCTTGGAAGATTAATAATCTGATTTTGATGCTAATATGACTGATTTATGGTTATTAGATTGATTTATGGTGTTTAGCAATAAGATTTGGCGATTATTTGGTATTAATACTAATAATAGTAACCTTTATTAACATGCAATAATAATCCATGAGGATTTAAGTGATTTTTATTATGAATAATTGTTATTTGGGATGTTGGGATTGATTACAATAGATTTGGTTTTGATTTATGGTCATTTGATATGGATTTGGGCATAGTTGCTATAAATAGTAACTTTTGTTACAATATTTGTCCTAGATGATGATATGAAAGATGCAAACATGTTTAAATGATGATTTGTAGATGATGATGATGATGATATTTGTATAGAAGATTGATTGGATTTGTTAATAAGATGATTAATTGAGATAGTTACTATATATAGTAACTTTATTTATGCAAAACCATGTTAGATGGTGATTTTGGTCAAATGAACAAGTTAAAGTAATGGTTTATAGTTAATAATGAGATTGTTAGCAAATGATACGGTTTGATTTGATTAAAACGGTGATTTATTGCAAACTTGCTATTTTAGGAAACTTTATTTGGGGATTTCATGAAATAGGATTATTGATTTAATTTTGACAATATGACTTGAAATGTGTTATTATGATGATATGTGATGTTGTTATATTATTTTTATTGTTAAACATGTCAAATATAGAAACTTACTATAATTAGTAACTTTATTCACTAGAAACGAACTTATGTGCTTATTTGATAACGTGTAACCACGTGCTAAGTGTTAACCTGATCACTTAGGTATAATGAGCATGCTAGAGATTGTTAAAATGAAACTTGATGAAAACTTACAAAAAATGGAAACTTATTATAAATAGTAAGTTGACCATTTAACGTAACTTACGTATTTACATGCAATATGTGAATGATAACGATCATTAAACCAACTATAACGAACACACGGTTCACCAACGGGTCGTTGAATTGACACGCTGCATACCATTATCTATTTCGCTGCTTTAGACATATTATAACATTCTGCGGCACGTTTTGTCAAACTATGTTGATTTTGGTTGTATAATGAATGTATTTTCATACGCATATAGAGCTGTTCTATATAATTGAGAGTTGTGATCTTGGCCATGTCACACCCAGCAGTCTGAAACCGCAAGTGGGAATTTGGGGGTGTGGCACAAACGGAACCAAGTAAATACAATTCCACCTTGCCTTTTCTGTTGATAGACCCCCTGTTGTCTTCCATCTCAAGGACACGTCTGCATTTCTCCTAATGGAACCTAATGGATATAGCATCTCACCAAACTCTCAATCTCATACCTCAGTATCCGAACCCAGACATGCAATTGGGTAGCAATCAATTCGATCCACCAACAAGACACACATATCTCCGTGGACGGGTCCACACACTTAATCCCACAATGTACGAGAATCTTAACCAAGATATATCTCCTGCTAGACTCTGTTGGTTTCTTATGAAAACAATCTATTCACCAAACCTTTGTTACTTCAAAATGTCTTCCATAGATCATGCACGAGCGGTCAAGCAATTTGCTTTGAAACTGACCGATGGCACTCCCATCTTTTCTGCATAGTGTCGCAACTTATACCACTTTGAACTATTCAAGAAAGGAGTAAGACATCTCATGATTTCCATCATGTGAGAACCCGCCTTTTGAACCATGAACTGGTTTGAGAACTCATAGAGATTCTTCACGACTGAATAAACTTACCCATGTATTGGTTCAACTTGTGAAACTACTCACTCAAGTATGTCCGAACGATATCAGGAGATGTAAAATGAATGCAGACTATACAGGTACGATCATAACTCGAACCATCCCACAAACTCTTAGATCCAACCTATCAAAAGTGGTTTCAAGGAAACTCATTCCAAGTAGTACCACTAGTAAATTCCCTTTAAAAGTATGTTTCCTAACCTGCACTAACACTAAACCGAGGGACGCGTACATTCGAAGCCGAAACTAGCGATTCCTTGTAAACTAGTAAGCTTCTGACATGAACACAACACATCAGGAACTATCTGAATCAATGACTACTATGAGTTGATGACTAGTACTCCCTAACGTGATGGGAGTATGGCAAATTAGCCATGAGACACCGCATGTAGAAACCCTAACACCACGTTGGGAATGTGAGAATTGGAAACCAAATCAGTAAATCAAACTCTAGAAACGATCACCAAACTGATTGACAGCCCAATTTAAGGGACTGCCCTTCCTATCAAGATTACACATCTCTTTGTCTGGATATGCTCAATGACCATGAATCCTTCATGACATGATTGAGGAACCCCTCTTGATTAGAGAAACATAAGGAAATCATTGATCGACACCAAGGTAACAATGAGATACCCATCCTGGAAAACAAATCATGGGGCCAAGATGGACACACATGTGGTCATTCTAATAGACCAATTGGAACTATCAACATTACGAGCACGTAAATGGATGTCACCATGAATGACTGTCCCATTTCACAACAGTGGTGGCGAGCGTAAAACCATTCTCAAATCCTGAAACATGATGACGATATACATAGTCGCGACTGACATTCTTTGACATTCCGACTCAAACTTCGTTAAGTAAACAATCGTCCATGATCAGCGTAGATTCAAGCGATGAAATTCGTGACATATCATCCCCAAACACTAAACTGACCTTACGGACAACATTGAATGAGTCCTGACGCATCCTTGTATGTCAAAGCTCGTGTTATGAAGTATTCGTCATAAGAACATGACGGTTAGACTTCTCACAGATTATCAACCTCTTTAGAAATTACGTAACACAAATGATTCCTACTCTACCCAAGACCTTGAAATCGTTCGCTCGACACTCAAACTATGAAACCCTGTGTGATGATTTAGCAGTTGATTATCACTTATGACAATCAGATTTCACAAACACTCCGTCTTTGCACCTAGGGAGACACAACATGGACCATCTAAGGTAGAGATCACCCAAAGGTGGAACATGAGTATCGAAAATCTACATATTCTCCTTCTTATCAAAGGACAAACAAACAGGATGTATTAACCCAAACCCATCTAAAGAAAATAGTCACCCGGCAAGCAATGCTAACCCCAATAGTTCCTGACCATGATAGTTAATTCAGGGCATCCTTCTGGAAGCCCTTGCATAAAACATTGGGAACAAGGCCGGGTACGAACATTGCGCATCACCCACATACCGACGGAAAAAGGCGAACGCTTAATACAAACTATAAGATACATGTACAGGGCATGTTTGATCGATTTAGATACAACCAGGAGTCTCACTTTTCTGCTAATTGGGTTTCCTACAACAACAATCATCACTTAAGGATGAAAACTTCACCACCTCAAGCACTTGAAAGACACAAGTGTTGTTAACCCATTTACTGGCAGTTGTAGGCATAAGCCAACTCACTAGCTTCAAACTCATACATGAAACAATGAGAAGATCGTGCACATGTGAAGACCGCATGGCGACAGCGCAAGACTGTTAAAAGAACTACGCCAACAAGTGGCGCAAACCCTGGCATCCTCAATAGAATACAACGTTCTTCTCAAGGTCTTACCTTGGGGAGGTAGGATGCAATCCAAGAAACAGGGAAAGTTACACCCATGACATAATAGTCCCTTGGAATCAAACGACGAACCGGCCCATGGCCTACGAAGTACACTTACCGAACGAACATACCAGGATACGAAATGTCTCACACATTCAAACTAAAGTGGTTTCTATCGGATGAAACGTTAGTAATACCACTTGAGATAAATAGGATTTACGAACACGTGTGTCCTTCTGAAGGAACGGTCGAGGTATTGGACCATGAAATTAAAAAGGCTTGAACATAGCCACAACTCCATTATGAAGGATGGAGAGAACTCGAACACTTGTACCTATTCCATCAGACGAACTAAATTTCGGGACGAAATCATTTTTAACAAGGGGATGATGTGACACCCTGTAAAATCCAGGTCAGCATTGACTTTTTAAATTTATAATTATTTAATGTTTAATATTACGTGGCACTTTATTTAGAGTAATTTAGTGTGACACGTGGCAAATGAGTCCAAACACAAACAATTACGAAACAGTAATTCGAGGAATTACTGGAATCACATACACACTCACACGCTTGATTCACGAAAGTTGGAGAAGAAATAAACTAATAAATCGAACTAACAACTATAACTTATATGTGAATTTGTGATGAAACAAATTGAATCGAGTAAGTAAAAACGATAACAAATCAAACGTGAGGAAAACTGTATGAACAAAAGTTGATAACAGACTCTGGAACCCTTCGCGGTACGCGAAGCAACTCAGCGAACACGGTCGTGATACTCAATGAGTTGGGCGGGAAACTTGAATTTCAGCAAAAAGAGGTCGCAGTACACAACGGCGGATCAGGACACCTTGGCAGTACGTGGCGGCTCTTGGTCACAGATCCCAATTCCTTTTCTATCGGAGGTACGTCAAGAACCACGTGGAGCTCCCTGGCGGTATGCGAACGCCACCAGACCTCCAAAATCTTATACAAACTACCCCCACTTCACCCTTTCATTCTTTTACCCATTTTAGCCGAATCATTGCTTTTATCATGACCTAAAGTCATCTGCAAAGCAACAAATGATACCTGGGAGCTGATCACAAGCCTTGTTCTTGAGCTACATCAAAGTATTGAAGCTTTGGAGCTAGAAGGAAGCGTTGGAGGAGCTCACCAAGATCACCACTCCCTTGTACCAACTAAATACCACCCACCAGCCACATGCAAGGCTTCTAACCCATGTCCTAACTAAATCTCAGCTCCAAGAACTCATTGAGGTAATCTCACATAGTCCATTTACACTAATAACAACTAAAAACTCACATGCAAGCTTATATACACACATGCAACTCCTAATTGACACATGCACGAATTTGTACACATGGAAACTTGTATTTGGATGTCTTGATGATTGATTTCTAATGATAGATTTCCATGAAAATGAGTATTATTGTCAAATTACTAAGATTGATGCATGTTAATATAAATAGTAACTTTTATAGCATGAAATGTTGATAGATGATTATGTAAGCATGACATGTAGTTTAAAATGATGATTTGTGGTTAGTGATGTGTTTAATCACATGATAGAATGGTTAGATTTGGGAAAATGGGGATTTTGTTTATATATTTCTATATTTGAAAACTTTCGTCAAGAAATGGTGACATGCATGTAATGTTTGGACTATGTTGGTCATTTTGATGATGTTAGTGGTCATAGGAACATGATGAGTAATTTGATTTTGGTTAAAATGAGATTTATGCATAACTTTCTATAAATAGAAACTTTAATTGGGGATTTTGTGAAACAACATAGAGACGTGTTTAGGAATGAGAAATGATCAATTATGATGTATTAAGATGATATGAAGGTACTTTACGATTGATTGTACGAAAACATGAAAACGTAGCATACTTTCTAAATATAGTAACTTTTGGTTAACTAGAAAACTGTATGAGCATGGTTGTTGATGTATGATGTCATATATATGCTAATATGAAAGCATTAGGATATGAACAAGCGTACATTGATAACAGATGATTTTGAATGCAACTTGCTTAATTGGGAAACTTGCTAAATATAGAAATATGACTAAAGAGGAAACTGACTATGAATAGCAACTTGTTTGATGAACATACATAACAAGTGCCATGATTTGTAACGTGATCTGTAAGGACATATATATATTGCATATGTGCCATATATGGAAACTCTATGTGCTATGACATGCTTTTGTGCACTAACTACTAATTGAGAAAACTTGCAAACACTAAGCGAACATTAACGAACTACAAACGTGTCACCAATGGGTCGTTGAGTCAAACACTGTCAAACTTGCAATTGTTTGGATATGGACACGGTCTAAGTAGACCAACACGGACACGAACACAAACTCATATTACCTATGTGATATTGGTGACAATTAGTGACAGACCGTTCACAAAGCGCAAACAAACGCCACTCAGGTGAGTTTACGGCCCCTTTTCTTTTAACTGTTTATAAACTCAAACCGAGGTAGAATTACATGCAAATGATTTTGACAAACACTTTGGACAAACATTGTGTACAAACCATTTAACAAATAGATTTGACAAATGTATATTGCAAACATTTGACAAACATTTTTGACCAACATCTAGGTCAAAACAAACTAGGCAAACTATTTGTACGAACATATCGTACGATTGTTGGTTTATTGGGAACAAACTCATAAGTGTTATATATCGTAACAAGTCCTAGCAAAGTCATAATGTTAATGTGTATACAACGAGGAGGTGAGTTTAGATAGTACTAGCTATTGGGATTGACGAATCCCACATGACGCCAATACTGACCGGAGGTCAGGACGTGTCGTGTGTAAACTCGCCCCATCGCCATTGTGTGTACAATAGACATGGCGGAGGCAAGAACAAGAACAAACAAGTCAAGTTCGGTAGTGATGTAACTGGTAACATCAGTGTTCAAACCATAGTCGAAACAGTAACATGTACAGTAGATCAGGTACGAACTACGTGTATTTTCATGTATGCTATTATCAA